>JNBS01001150.1:0-11707 GCA_002081575.1 Thraustotheca clavata | reverse complement strand
ACAATTCCAATCGATTGTCGAAGGGATTTCTGAGTGATTTTTGCAATGTCTTGATCATCAATACGAATGCTTCCCGCAGTCACATCGTAGAAACGAAAAAGAAGTCGACTTAACGTGCTTTTACCGGCGCCAGTAGTTCCCACCACAGCCATAGTTTGTCCTTGGGGGATGGTAAAATTAATATTCTTTAGACTATTGGAAAAAGGTTGTCCTGGGTAGCAAAATCCAACGTGGTCAAATACAACGGTACTTTGATTAGGTGCAAGTTGCAACGCCTACAAAGATGAAGAACAACTTGATGAAAATAGAGCTATTACTTTAGCTCCTGGCATATCTTGAATATCGGGCTCCACAAGCAAAATTTCAACAAGATTGGACATGTCAACAATGGATTGCATGATTGTATTGTAAATTGCTCCAAGAGAGTCCAAAGGTTTGAAAATTTGATTGATATAAGACCCAACAGCGACAAAGTCACCGATGGTAAGTGCTCCTATGCAATTATTCAGCTAAAAAAGTAGATAAAGATGTACCAGTGCTGATTCTCGAGCCAGCAATAAATAAACACAAAAGTAAACAAACACTTTGGATGAACTGCTGGGTGACATTAATTGTATTTGTCAAACCACGAGTCAAGAAAGCCGAAGATTGAAATTGATCAATAGAACTCAAATACCTATCTTAATGATGAGCAATTAACGTATCATACTCGTAGATTTACCGGGTGACTTCATATTCTTCAGAACAAAAGTATTTCACAGTCTCAAAGTTGGTGAGACTGTCGACAGCTTTATCATTGGCATCGTTATCATGCTTATTACTTGCTTTCTTATACCGAAGACGAACTTGAGTACCAAGAATTGTTGCAATGATATAAATGATCACACTAACCTAAAACAACAATGACGATAAAAATTACAATAAAAAATTACCCCACAAACAAGAGAAAGCATTTGATCACGAAAAGCAAACAAAAAGATCATGGAGACAGCAATGACTTCAAGAATTGTAGGTATAAGACGAAAAAAGAGCACATTTACAACACTGTCAGTGCTATCAATGCCTCGATCTAAACATCTCATAACTTTTCCTGTTTTTTTAGTCAAATGAAAATGCATTGACATTTCATGAAGATGAGAAAACACTTTATAAGACACTTCCTTATATGCATTTTGCATCACACGTAAATACAAGAAAGTTTGCATTTGCTTAGAACCATTGGAAAGAAATAAAAAGCCAACATAAATGGAAATAGCTTGAGTTGGTAAAGCATGTGTAGCTACCAATTCATCAGTAGCTCTTTTTAAATACAATGGAGCCATGACTCGAAATGCACGAGAAGCTCCAACAAGAGACACCGAAATCATTGCACGAAATCGCTATTTCCATGTAAAAACAATATCCAAACATAATAGTAATATACCAACATCCAGCTATTTTTTGGCCAAAAATCTAAGCTAAAGATATCATTTTTCAGTACAATATTACATACATGGTTTAATGAGGACTCCAAGCTCTTTAATCGGTACATCTTGGCCATCACCAGCCTCGATATCTTCATACCCATATCGCTTCATATTGGCCCTAGGTCCCATCTTCTTCCAACGTTGTTACCTGTACAGTAATTGGATAATGCTACACGTTTTTAATGTTAATTCTGATTATTGAGAAGTTATTTGAGAAGCAATTTAGTCCTTTCGAATTCTTTGGGTACCTTTTTCTAGTATCAGATAGTGATAACATAATATTCATTTTTCGTATTATCACAAGAGATTTATTGTAAATTGCACATTGAAAGGAATTATGGTTAAATTTGCAATAATTCAATTCTATTACTGTAGCAAATGACAAGTATACTTTATCCTAAATCGAAACAAAGCATAGCTATAGCATGTTTGAATAGGTTAGAACTTAGTATTTTGTGTACTTTTACCAATTTGGCTAAGTTTTTATGAATAATTCTTAAATCCTGCATTGTCAAGGAAGAAATTTTATTTGAATTGATTTTTCAAATAGCTTTAAAAACGTGGTAAAACTTCACAGGTAAACTGGAAGATGTCAATACAAATTATAGCGTGGTTTGACTACCGGGTAGTCCATAAAGTTGATAGTGCTGTTATAAATTGTTAATTGGCCCATTAATAAAGCGCACTCATTTCAAAATATTCGTCGACAAAAAAGTATTGAACTGTTGTTATCTTGGATTAACTACTCGGTTTATTGTAAATGTTCATAAAGATGGATGCATGAAAAATTTACGGGAAGCAATTTTTAAGAAACTCGAATTGTTTCCACTGTTTAGCACTCACGATTTTAAAGTTGACTTATACTTAGCACGATGTATACACGAGCACTTGGATTCCCAAAGAGACAAATGGGAAAGCTTATTTAAGCAAAGACAATACACTTGGCTATCCTAAACTACCGCTGGAATCTAAACTTACTGATTTCTTTGGTGATTCTTTTACAATATCTCCAAATGATTTATATATACTGGTTCAAGTCAGGCCAATGCGAAAGAGAATAAATGGCCTTGTGCAGATCACGATCAATGACATTGAGATAGGTCCATTCTATGCTGCAGTTTAAAGAAGAACAAGAATTTATGGCAATATATTTCCTCGTGATCAACTATATCATAGTAAGAAAACATCAATTCATTTTTCTGTCTCCTCCACCAAAACTAGAAAAGACATTTGCGATGGTGCTTTTCAAAGCAGAATTCCCAGAAATCGAGTGCAAATACATATCGTTGCGTTTCATCGACTCAACTTGGAATGAGCTATTGTCGTGGAATATTGATATTAAGGAAAATAATATCAACTTTAAAGTGGATCCAAGTTGCTCTGTTTTTATGCTGGTTGATGTTAACGCACACTATGATAACATAGAACTTTGGGAAAGCTTTGTTCATTTTATTATTTGTGGCACTACATGGTTTGGTAAAGCTCAAGCTCCAAATGTGTTAAAAAACAATGCTCAGATAATTGGTCGGGATGATTTCTATTGAGCAATAAAGAAGTTCGCCAAGTTTTATCCCATAAGTAAATTGGTCTACCAGATAAAATTCGAACTGAAGTTGTATTATTGATCAATGCCGTGGGCATATTGGTGCTCTTTTTGACTTGTTTGGCACTAAAAGAGCAATTTGCAAAAGCCTACAAGTTCTTGGAAGCAGACATTTTGGATTACATGCAGTATGAAAGAGGATTTATTATTCAGATGCACTGCTGTAACATTATTTTTGGTTCAGACCTAAGACAACCAAACCAGAAGAACATATTGATTGCACGTCTTCAAAACAACATTAAACCCTATTCAGTATGTTCCACTCAAAAAAAGGCACATGTCCACCATTTAATCGACTGTTGAATATTCATTGTTGTCAATGACAACATTGAATTTACATCTCCACTTAGAAAGAAATTTTTCCATAGGTATTTGTTTCCAGGTCGTGGCTTCGTCGACCCATCCTCGCTGCATAATTTTATTAAAAAAGTCATCGAAAATATGTCTGCATCGCGCCGTCGAGATCATATCAGTAAAAAAAAGTTGGCAAAACCAAGTACTTTTTACAAACTCTTTTTGCGTGGTACTTTGCAATTTACTACAGTGGCTTGCTTAATTTATCCAGACTACGAATTCGTATTGTCTAATACAGACCCTATTCCAAGTCCTCGCAACAATTTTGACTTTTACATCAATGGAAACATAAAATGGGGAATTCAATCACTTTTCAACGGCGAAGAATTTCGTGAAGCGAATGAAAGAGGTTCGAATATACAAACAAAGCAATATGTCGTCGTGGATTTTCGTGGTAACAAAACTGGTGTTGTCACTGATGTTAAGAAATCTGAAGACCGTGTGACTGTGTTTTTCAAATTAGAAGATGTCAATGCATATTTGGAATGGATAGTAATCCGTGTGAGCTTGTTAAGGTGACTTGAATACAATTTCATATTTTGTTGTTTTTCTATTCATGCCTTTGTCCAATATATCTGTAATACGTTTGTGCAGTGTTTTGTTCTCAACAGCTTTCAGTGCCGAAGAACTTTGTATCAATATCAACGTGAAAAAGAGGCAATAAAGTATTCATTTACTTTTTATCGACTAATAATCTCTATAGTGATCTATCTTTACCCAGGAGCAATTTCACAATCGCATTAAAGATTTTATTTTGGATATCAAGAGCAAATTCAGATATTGTAAATCAAACCAACTACAAGGTTCAAAATCATATCATTATACAACACAGGGTATTTGTATTTTTATCCAAATCGCCCGAGGAAATAGTGCTCTTCTATTTGTATTTGAAATCCATTTTTCGAAAGTAATCTGAAAAGATTGAGCAAACAAACCAGCAGTCGGTATATAATATTTAAAATGCTACAAATCTAAAAGTATGATATACTTTAACATAAAATACTACACGATTAAAGATGGTATTTGTTTTAATTTGGTATTACAATATATTCATACCAAAGAAGAGTTCGACAAAAAAATTTCTGTACTAACTAGGTTAAAAAGAATTTCCAATAAAACTATAGTCTACTGTCATTGTACATTGCAAGTTCTTGCTCTAGCTTTAATTTGCATATTCCATAAGCCACTATATGATTCTCTTTCAAGATGATAACATGGCAAATGAAATTGCATTTTGTACCAATTCCATTTCATCTACTTCCTCTGTTGCATCATACGAATAAAACACTCGACGAAAATGTTTCCATGCCACAATATAGCTCCAACTTCATTACACAAATTAGGCGTCTTGGTTTGCATATGATCATAAATTTCTAGTAATGAATTTACTTTTGGTTTTTTCGGGTGAAATAGCACCGATTCTTCTTAACTCTCTCGACTTAATGGTGTTGATGCTTTCTTACAATATGACGTATACATAGGATGAACATACACCTGAATTCCAGCATCAATTAAATAATACTATCATGTAGCCGCGACATTAATTATAAATCCAGTCAATGCTTTTTGCATGCTTTCTCCATACAATTTCCCTATTGATTTTGGATAAAAAAGTGATGTCAACAATTCAATCAGTTCTTGTTTAGCCATTTGCAATAACTTGGACATTTCTGTATGAGGTTTTGTACATATTAAATAGGAGTCACATGATGTAAATCCCGTCATAATTTCAAAGTTAAAATATTTCTATCAAAAAACTTCCAAGGAACAATCCATTAAAACAATTCATTTATCAAATTCATTTCAAATATTGTATGCAAAGAAATCCCACGATATGACAAAAATATCCATGTCAAAATAAAAAAATCCATGGAATTCGTGAGGGATCATGTGACAAACAAGTCTCTACTGTGATAATTTTTAAATTTTTGAGTTCTGATTTTCTTGCTATGACGGCCAACTTAGTATTAACATGTAATACACACGCCCCATACAAATACGCCTGTATAAATCTACATTTCAAGTCCACCAAAGATGTTCATATGAAGCCGATGGGAAATTTCGAAGCCACGAAATTGAGTGGCTACTTGCGATTGGACGATCTAAAATTACTAAAAGCCAATGAAACATTTAGAATTGATTGAGTCAATCATTGCCTTTAGAAAGGCAACAAAAGTATTTTAGATTTTGCCATAAAATACGAAAATGATGAATGAAAAGCTCTCTAAATTGCTGATCTCGTTAGAGCCGTATGGTGCATCCATTGGCATTGGTATCATTCTTGGAGTGGGAGTTGTGCTTGGCTTTGCATTAGATGGCAACGATAATGTACCAGCACCTTTTAACAGAATTTCGTCTGTAATAGGATGGATGTATTTTGCAGCATGGAGTATGACATTTTGGCCACAAATTTTTGTTAATTGGCGACGTCAAAGTGTTGTTGGAATGGCTATTGAATTTCAAGTTTATAATATACCAGGTTTTGTTGGATACACAGTTTATAATGCATGCTTTTATTGGAATACTAAAGTTCAAGAAGAATATAAAGCACTTCATAATGGCAATCCAAATAATGTACAGATTAATGATGTTTTCTTTGCTATTCATGCATTGATTGCAACTTTAATCACATTATATCAATGTTTGGTCTATCACCGTGGGACCCAAACAGTTTCGATGACTTGCTGGGTACTTACAGGATTATCCATTTTTGTATGCGTTGTTTTTTACTTTATGACACTTTTGTGGCCTACTTCTCAAGTATATACAATGCTAAATTTTCTCTATTTGCTCAGTTATATCAAACTTGGTGTTACATTGATCAAATATACTCCTCAAGTGTATTTGAATTACCAACGTGAATCCACTGAAGGATATTCTATTTGGGGTGTTCTCTTTGATGTCCTTGGTGGTGTTTTATCTATTGGGCAAATTATTATGGACAGTGCTACTACTGATGATTGGAGTGCCATTACAGGAAATCCAGTCAAATTTGCACTTGGTTTAGTTGTCGTATTTTACGACTTTGTCTTTATGATTCAACATTTTATCTTGTATCCCTGTGGGGAAGCTGTCGGTGAGCTTCAAGTTTTGCTTAAACATCCACGCCGAAGCCAAAGCAGCTTATCAACTATTCAGGACTCGACTTTTCTAGTCCACGTTTAACTTAATAAACTACTATTTACATAATATACATATAGTTTTGCTTTAAACCATTACAATAGCCACCTTACTTAGATCTAACCTTATCTTTATAGAAAATAGAGTTTGTGTATAGAAATAAATATGATTTATTGGTGTGGTACGAACGTATTTAGATATTTATATTCTGTTGATGCCATCGCCTACGAAACCAAAGAGTTCATCTTCAAAGACTACAAAGGCACCATCGCCACCCAAAGCAGGCAAGAAAGATGATAAGAACGCAATATCATTGCCCAAGATTAACACACCCAAAGTAGCTACTCCAAAAGGTATATTGGTGAAATTAACATTGATAAAATCTGATCTATAGAGCCTTCAAATAAAGGTGCTAGTAAATTTGAAAAGATGCCAAGCCTCGAAAAGAATGAATTGATACTACAAACTGAGGCCCCATCGCTATCTATTCCTATTGAAGCACAACAAAATACTACCATTTCTGACACTATTCTTACACCCACAGAAAATACTCCTCAACAAACTTTAGACTCTATTGTGAGCTCCAGTGATGAAGTAGTTAAAGCTGAAATTATCAAAAATCAAAATGGTAATGTCGTACTCAAGTATGAAATGTATGAAGAATTATTTCCAATCGTTAATGGTTCGACAACAATGGCTAATATTGATGATATTTATGCCTTAACATTTGTGATGCCCAATTGCCTTGTTCATCTTTCAAAATATGATCCAACAACAAAACTTGCAATGGAAAGCACTGGTAATTTAGATCTTTATGTGAAAGAAGATCCTGTGGGAACATATCAAGAGTTAGAAGCTGATTGTACTTATTATGTTTATGTCGAACAAGAAGGTGAACAATTAGCTAAAGATCAAGAAAAAATGCGTCAAGTGGCAGCTACAATGGATGGAAAGAATTGGAAACCACCAAATACAACGGAAACATGTAGTTGTGTGAATGGAAATCCATGCGTTGATGAATATAATTGCAAAGATTGGCATAATCGATTTGCAGTAGCTACAGTACATGGATGGAAAGGATTTTAATCAAAGCTATTTGACCATTTGTGTCTATTTGTAACCTTTCAAAATGATATATTACAGTAGATTTTAGGGATAGGGTTTACTAAACGTTTATTTCTAAACTAAACGATTATTTCTAAAGTTATCATTTGTCTAAGATCTCATTAAACGTAAAATGGATGTTGTAGCAGCCACAAGTGCTTTGGAAGGTAATTATTATTGTTTCCTGGATGGATTTCTGATTAATTGTAGCATTTGCTAAAAGTTCTCAAACACAACAAGATTATGATGCTAATCCATTGCTTGAGGCGATTATTCAACAGATTAAAATGAATGGGATATTACGATATGACTGGCAACTAGTTCGAGTTGTTTATCTTTTTAAACTTAAATGTGTTTTGTCTCTTTACAGTACATTTACAATTTCAAAAGAAGTTGAAAATCAAAGAGACCTTGTCTTGACGAAAATGGAAATTCAAGAAGAGTACATTTTATCCCATTTATATTTGTGTGGTTAATTGTTAATTAGAGCCCCGTTCACTCTTCAGCGACTGACTGAAGTACTTGTAGCACCAATGAAGTATTATAAAATTCTACGTAAACTTTTGAATGCTGTTGAAAAGGTATGTATTTTATATAAAAGTTAAGTTTAAAGTGATGTAGCTACTGTTTGTAAGCTCTACTTTGGATCAACATACTGACACACCATCGGGGTTTAAAGCATAGTGGTGTAATTGCTCAATAGTATTATTTCATATCTTTGCTATCTATATTGATCTGTGGTTAAAAGCATTGCAAAAGATTAACAATGTAGTGCAGCTATAAATGTTATTTATTCTATTGGGTTTAGTGCCCATACTTAGGGCGTTGAAGAGCATCAGGAAGAGCATGTAGCATCTTAAAGAACGGTGTTTCAACAACGACAAGTTCTGGAGTTGTCGTCGAAGACAAAAAGCCAACAAATGCCATCGGTCCATAGTTATCGATAAAATGATAAGTTGGTTCACCACCAGCATTGTCCATATCATCACTGGATGAATCTTCATGAACACTGACTGTGCTCATTGTACGTCGTCGCTTGGTTACATGTTGACCTCCAATAGGTTGATCAATGTCAATGTGTAGTAAAAAGCGTTGGCTCCAGAGTACAATGGAATTAGGTTGTGTAGGGTGGAAAAGAACTCCCATCAATGAAGATTGGCGAAGAAATAGTTCCTTTGGAAGCTTGTGTGCATTTTCACGACTCCAATCAGTCAAACTCTTACGTTCAACATCGTAACAAGCAAAGTTGTTCGATACAGTTGTGACTACCAAGATTTTTCCACTTGGATGGAAGGCTAAAGCCGAATGCATATCATTTGGACGAGGGAATTCAGCATACAAAAGCATAGCGTCCAAATTGAATACCGAGATATTATTGCCAATATCACCACAAGCCACCCATTGTCCATCGTTCGAAACACAAAGAGTTTTAGTTTGAAGCTGATGTGGAGTTGCAAGTGTCTTGATCAAACTCAAAGTAGTCATATCAATAACTCGGAGAGCTGTATCCCCAGTAATTAAATGAGCCGAATCAGCAGTAAAGAGCAAAGAGTAGGCTGGGTTCGAGACACTGGATGAAAGAGCAACTTTCTTAATCGATGTGCCTTGGAGGTGGAACACTTTAAGCTCAGCAGCAGTGGAACAGGCAATAAATTCTCCATTTGGAGAGATTGCACAAGACACAATGTTGTATGTTCCTTGTACGTTGATGTGTGCTAAAAGCTTAGGCGATTCATTAGCCAAAGTCCACACATCCAAAGAATTTGAATGTTGTACAAGTAGCAATCGTTTTTGTGATGCTAATGCAATGAATTGACGTGGTGGAATTGGAGATATTTTGTTGGGTCGAACAATGTGAAATTTACTCGATGGATAGGTCACAAGATGTGTATCTACACCACCAGAAACCAAGAGAGGTTCATCTTCATTGCGAGAAACAGCTAAAGCACGAACATCATGCGTGTGAGCACGATGGCTGTAGGCATAGCTCCACAATTTCGTTGTAGGCGATCGGCGAAGTTGAATAACTTGGTTATCAATTCCCGAAGCAAAAAGTAAAGTTTCTGTAGTATTCACAGCCATGGTCAAGACATCAGCTGTAAGTTGTGCAAACGTTTGCATCAAAGTTCCTGTAATACCATCCCAAGTGTGTACATTGCCATTCGAATCACCACTGAGAACAGTCATGTCATCCAACACATTCAATGTCCAAACAACAGCAGGATCTTGCTTTGAAAATCGTTCCAATGTCATACGAGATTCATTACGTCCCGTTTTCGTATTCCAATGGTAAATAACACCTTCATCATTGCCCGAAAAGAGTGTATCTGTACGTGCATGCCAAGCAAGCGAAATAACACGACGATTTGTGCCACCAAATACTTTATGAAAATAAAGTGGTTCATCTTCATCCATTGTAAACAATCGAATACGTCCATCTTCACAGCCCACAGCTAACATATTATCAATGGAATGGTATTGCATACACCAAATTGGTCCTCCATTTGCATGCAATGAATTCACAAAACGTAAAGAATCCAAATCAATTTCACGAATTGTGCCATCCAACGATGCCACAAACAATCGATTCGAATCCGTCCATTGTACACTTGAAATAACTGCAGAGCTACGGCCACCAACAACAGCATCGAAATAGCATTCACGTTCATGTACATTCCACAATTCAACATCGCCATTTTGTCGAGCCACAGCCAATTTGTCTCCTGCCACATTAAAAGCTACCGTTGTAATCGTACTTGGCTCATACTTAAGGAAACGACAACGGTGGACCTTACACTCACTTACAACAGACATACAGCCTTCATTCTCTACGCTCTCGAGCTCTTCTTCAGTCGTACTCTCGTCAATACTTCTCTTCACCATTAGATCTCGTAATGAGATGAAAACTGTTTACAGTGAATAACTGAGCTAAGCACCAGCCATTGACATCATCCGGATCTTATCCGAACCCTCCAAGAAATATTTATGAAATCAAAGTGTTTTTGTGCTTTTTAATGTATATTCAAATAGCTTATTATCTATCAATTCGAATGCAGCCCTTTTTAGATGTTTTACATGTAGAAAACATGGATAAAATCATTAAAAAGTAAAGGTTGCGTGTGTTTAGACACTCTAAGGTTAAAAGTCAATACATTATATATCTTGATGATACTAAAGACTTGATAGAAATTAATCAATGTGATTTATGTATGGACTTGAAGGATTGAAAATGACGATTCAAGATTGATGATAAATGAAAGAATGCAATAGAGAGTAATGCACATAGATAGAGACTAATTGGAGCTGATAGAAGTGCTTATAAAGAGTACAGTTACGAGTTTGCCCTTTTGATGGAAAAGGTACACATAGTAACTGTATATCAGAATCTTATTTGTGTCATCATAAATGCAATAAGATCAAAGCAAATGAGCTATGTACTACACGTCAATGATGCTTTTAATATGAAAGATTGTTGTTTTTGAACTTAGATATGAGTTTGAAGATCGGATTTGAGCATATGATTGATGGTCACTTTATAATTTTTGTGGCGAAATGTCTTTGGCAGAGCATCAACGTGAGATGCTTGCATTAGCTCGCCAACAAAATGTATTGTTGACTGGAGCTAAACGTGTTGGAAAGAGTCATGTAGTTGCAATGCTTGTACGTGAAATGCTTGATGTATCGTCAAAACTTGCTATTATTTGTGTGCCTGATCAGCTTCAAGTGCCACAAATGTACCATACATTTTGTCGTGTTTGTACAGCACCGATCGCTGCATTGCTTCCAAGTAATGAACGACTTTGGCAAACAAGTATGTACATGAAAGAACAAGTAGAAAAAGCTCGAATTGTGATTGTGACTGCAAAATTGGCAAATTTGATGCTTCAAGTAGATTTTTAACATGATATTTGATTAATGATTTTGTAGGAAGAAATCATTACACTTGATAAGATTGCGATTATGCTATTCAAAGAATGTGAACAAGTAAATTTTGAAAGAGTTGAAGTTTGTCATTGTTTGTAGATGTATCAACAACTTCCAGTGCTTTATCAAAGAGTTT
>JNBS01001149.1:0-14105 GCA_002081575.1 Thraustotheca clavata | reverse complement strand
GAGACCATTCACTGTGATTTCCTGTATGGTCTTGCGCTTAGTCTTGATGCTGTACGTTTCCTGTGCTTCGTCATTCAAAATACGTACAAGTAGCCTAATTAATCCAACCAATTATTAATATCTCGCCGCGATGTCGGAAAGACCCACGAGCTGATTTGAATTTAAATGTAATGCATGTATTTTGTATTCAAAATATGTCAATCATGAGCTTGTTTGGTGTGTCTACTGTGACTACGTGTGCTTTGACATACTTTGAAAGTGAATTTATAGTGTTTCCATTCGCACTACAACGTATTGCTTGATGCATCTACTGTTTCCATGCTCTCTCTGATGTAATGCAGATCACCTTGCCTTTCTCAAATATTCAGGTGTTTTTCCACACATTAGGACTGTTTCCCCCCCTCTACCCGAATTTTGCGAAGTGCTTGATGAGTTGTGAAGCTCTCTAGTCAGGCCTCTGACTTTACTGAATATAAGTGAAATATATCAATGCAGCAGCAACAGCAAAAATCTCGTAGAAATCGAACAAAATCAACTCTTTTGTGATTGAACAGAGAATAGAATAGGCAATTAACATGTAGAACGTCGTAGTTTGTGCACTTTTTAAAGCAATGAAGGGGTTTATGTTAGGACGCGAACGATGAATTCATGTGCAACTAGAAACGCTGAATATGTTACGTCTACGTTAACACGTAGACACGTTGTATGTTGTTAATGTTGTTAATGACACTTTCTAATTTGCTACCCTAAACCAATTCACTGTGCACAAGTTGTCTATCCCGTGCTGGTTAAGTTCTCTCAGTTTATTCACGATAATAGTGAAAATCCTTAAAAAATGCTGTGTTTCCAAAGTTATTTCTATTCTAAAGGTAATATTTTCCAGCAATGGAAATAGTTGACTTCAGGAATTAGCCAATCGAAATGTCTAAACAAACTTGCATTTGGTTTTGAAATTTCAACTTTGTTCATATTTGCACTTGGTACTGAACGGAATAGTATTTAACCATTAGCATTTCGAGGGCTGACCGTTCTCTGACAGAAACTAAAAAGTTAAATTTATCCAGAATTGAACTGGGGACCTTCTCCACGTCAAAGTGACATGATAACCGCTACACTATACCGTTATGGTAGTCACATGTATGCAATGTAAATATTAATAATATATAGAAAGCCAATATTGAAGTTTTTGCGTGTAACGTTTGCCAATTGGCGGAGTGAGCAGTCTTTACCTTGTTTTGTCCAATGGCCATCGCTTGCAATCAAAACTGTCTGTAGCATGTTCAATGGGGTAGTTGACATGCCGATTCTGGGAATGGATGCTTGTCTATCGATAGCGTCGTGCTTAAAGGATGATATGACAATATGTACAGCGAATTGTCCACCTTGTGTATATTCAGTACAGGATCGACCAATATGTTATCAACTAGTCAACAATCTATGCCCTCAAGGACATCAGCAAGCCTTTTGTTGTACGATATCAAGTGTCTTGACTCTATCTAATGATCCCAATAGATGGAAAAGGCATTTTCGCGGCAATTTTAAAAGCTCCTGCTCAACCTGTGTACATTGCAAGGGTCTTGGAAGCGGATCAAACCTCTCCTGTAAACTCCACTGAGAGTATGATGGTGGCGAACGACACGACGATTTCATCACCATTAAACAACTCTACAACACCTCCTAGTGCAATGGCTCCTGTAGGAACTATTTACGCAGTCCTCGGATGTGCTGTATTTACAATTCTTTTGCTTGGCTTCATAGCATATCGTCGCAAAGTAAAACAAACTCGAAAAAGCCTTACAAGTCCAATTACTCATCCAAGTTTTCTAATGACAATGGACCCTCAGCCACCAAAATCTGGCACGTTTGCTTCGGCAACAACTAGCGTACACCAACGAGGTCTGGCTGCACCAGCTCCAAACAACAGTACAGAACGACGGTTTACATTTACTCGATCAAGTACATCTACCGATATTGAGCGTCGTGAATCGCTCATGTCTATTCAAAGTGCATCCACGTATGGGTATTCCAACAGCATTTTTCAAAAAAACAAAGAAGTCATGATTGGCAGTTCGGTGTCAAGTTCAGTCTCGAGTGTATCAAGTATATTTGAAATTGGTCGTCAACAACCAAGAGAACGTGATGTTTTAAACGATAGCTTTATCACGTCTGGATTAATTGCTGAAGAAGAAGACGATGGACCTTGGCGAGCTACAAAACACAAAGACTCAGTTGTTATGATGGATGAAACACATGAAGAAGACGATGATGTTTTTGATAAAGCTGTTGAAGATATGCGAGAAACTAGTACCAGCACTCGTCACTTTAGCGAATGCTCCTCTGTTATGTCAGACATTTCAGACATCCATGGCCGTGGGGTGGCTAGAATCTAGGACTGCTATGTCCTCCTATTTTATTAAAAGACTGTTGATAGTCGTGTACATTTTTGTTGATGATCTCCATAAAAGCATCAAGTACACTTTGAAAAGCTTCATCGTCTTTGTTGCTAGTAAATTTCGTTGACAACATACCCTGAATCGCTTTGCATTCATCCAATGTAAAATGAACCGCATTTCCACTTGAAGCCTATTATCATATATCAATCATAGCTTAGTTGATATGACGCTATTACCCATTGTACTATAGCTGCCATACCAACACGTTGAGTATCGAGGGGAGTGTCCGGGTACACAAATAATGCAGCAATCGTTTGAGGAATAAAAGTATTTGGTGGAATCGGCATGCATTGCCCATAGTGAGAAATAAGGCCGACACATTTAATTGTTTCTGCTGCGAGTAAGTACAAAGGCTCCAAAGCTTTTTTTGACGCCACAGCAGCCAAACACTGCTGAAGTACATTGTCCAATGTCGTCCAAATAATCTCAACATAATTGTGGATATGATCTTCTCGCTTCTTGTCATCCATTTCAAAGGGGGGTAGCGAGCTGCAAAGAAATAAATCCAAACTTGTCAAGCATACGCGATACGAGGTATTGTCATTTGATTCGACATAAATACTCACAGCAAAGGCAAAGACTTTTGCACTAAGAGGCACTAAATTCGGCAGAGATTGATACCATTGTGAATTTCGCAAAAATGGTGTCACATGTCCAATTAATCGATCAAATACTTCCATGCTTTGAGTTTTGAGTTCCATTTCCGATGAGTTTGAGCGAATAAATTGTTTGCTCATCAAATCAGCAAGCCATTGACAAATTTGATGCCATTTGTAACTAGTAATGAGTTGACCATTATCACGCAATACCATCGAAACATGGTCTATCCATAGTGGAAAGAAGTCAGCGGCTACAAATAGTTCATGAGACTTGCTGTCTCCGTGTACGAGTAACCCAACAAGGTTAAGAATATTCAAGTACAAATGATGTCCGACAGGCATGCCAGTCTCTGCGCTGACAGAGTAAATAATTCTTCGTTTATGCAAAAGGTGAACAAACATATCCGCAGCAGTAATTGTTTGTCCATCAATTGTCATACGAAAGGAGCAAATTTCCTCAATAACGTTGCCGTATTCACTAGCTTCAATGAGCTGTAAAAGAATAGCAGTAGCTTGTAAGCAGGTAACAAGCTCAATATCATTGCTAAGTCTTCCAGCACCATAGTCTTCATCACAGAATAACGCAAGAATACTGGGTAGAATATCCAAATCACTATAGGTCTTTGCTATATCTCGTGAAGCTGCAAGCATAGTCCCCAGTGTAGCCACTGCAGAAGCCTATGCATTAAAATTAAGTGCATCGTTTTGAAAGACTTCATACTCGAATACGAAAATCAGAGTTTGTGGCAAGCAAGTTGATCAAAATTGCCACGGTACCATGAGCACGTAAAATAAACACCAAAGATGGACTCGCCTCAGTAAATCGTGTGAGCAAAAGCAGAATTTGCCAAATCGTCTCATGGTGTTCTTGTGATTCATCCATCTTCTTGAGTAATTCAAGAAAACACTCGACTCCGTTATTTGCAACAAAATTTTCAACCACAGATATCTTTAATGCAACTCCATCCGACAATTGAGTCTGTAGTCTTGTCAATGCTTTCCAGCACACAACATAATCATTCGATCGAATTTCATTCATTGTATCATTCCAGTCACTTGTATTAGAATTTTTTTTTTTTTGGCAACAATCAATTTTATGTTTATTCCACGCACTCTTTTGGCATGAAGTGCTGCAAAAGTAGACTTTTCTGCATTGACTGCATCGCAGAGCTTTTCGAACTGGTTTTTCACATCCAGAGCACCATTCAGGATAGGATTTCCATTTCCAAACTCCATCATCTTTCTCTTCTGCCAATTCCCCTCGCAATTTCTTTGCTGCATCCTTTTCCCACTGCGTTAAAGGCGTCTCTTTCTGCTCCATCACACTCTCGACAGCTTCTCTTCGTTCTGGTTCCTGGTGGTTGTGAATCACGTGAGCATTCGGACACGCAGCCATGTCTGCAGCAAACATCTTCCACGCTCGACTAGATGCACACGCATTGCACATAGGACGAGGATTCTCCCATTGAGTCTCTCTAAACGATCGCCTCTTCTCGAGGCGCATGTGGCACTCGCTGCACTCGAGTGTTTCCATCACAATATATGTCCCGTCTATTGTCCGACCTTATTCCGCGCTAAAATCAGTGGAACATTATTAAGATACGTTTTGGATGCCTTGGATCTGTGTATCGTGGATGCTTTGGTTCTCTACGCTCTTTCTTGTGCTTGGGCTGTGTGTGGGAGGCCAAGTGTTGCCAACTAATAGAGCTTCAGCACCATACGTAGTGGGAAGAACAGTCAAAACTACTGCGACTTGGTATAATTGACTTTATTGATTAAAAAATGGTTGATTTGAACGTAGGCCAGAGTATGATGCTGTTGGAGTGACTGTAGCTGATATTAACGCGGATGGATCGCTTGCGTGGAGTCAAAACGCGGATTCGGGCGATATGGAAGTGGTGGGAGGCAATACAGCAGATTCGAAAGGAAATTTGTATGTTGTTGGCTCGACAAGAGGAAATCTTACAACTACACCGAATGCGGGAAGCTTTGATTTGTTTGTTATTAAACTTAATCCGTTGGGAGACCAAGTGTGGCAAAAACAGGTTTAGTTTGTAGTTGATTGAAATGAGTTGAAATATTGGCGTAGATTGGAACACCTCAACATGACGAAGCGCGAAATGTTGTAGTTGTAAAAGAAGATGATGGAAATGAATATCTTTATGTTGTGGGTGTCACGTATGGCGCTTTGGATGAAAACTTACATGTTAATAATGGCTATCGACAATATGGAGGGCGAGATCTTTTCATGTTCAAGTTTGATGTGAATGGAAATAAATTATGGAGTCGACAGGTTTTGAGTAAATATTGTTTCAATGGTATTAATATGCTATGTAGTTTGGTACCTCAATCGATGACTATTTGTATGGACTGACGTATGATGCTGGTCAATTACTTGTTGCTGGAGGAGCAGGGGTACAAGGCACTAAAAGCAGATATCTTGTTGGCTTTAATACAAGTGGAGCCATGCTTGATATGGTATCTGATGGTGGCATTACCATTTTGCCCATCCAGATGCGTTTGGCAGAAGCAGCTCAAACTATTGGCAAATACAACATAGTTCTTAACCGAAAACCTATAGCTCCAGTGACCATATCAATTCAACATATTGCTCTTGTCGCTCCAAATAGTCAATTGTAAGCTATCTATTAAGTTATTTTTTAATTTAATTGAATTAGGCAAAACCAAGTAATATTTTCTCCACCTACTCTAGTTTTCAACTCGTCAAACTGGAATATTCCTCAATATGTTTCTGTACAAGCCATTGATGATTCAATCTGTGAATACGTTCATTATGCAAAAATATCCCATTCCGTGTCAAGTGGTGACCCTCATTTTACAAATGACACTCCTTTTGTACTGGGAAAAAATCTAACTTTTACTATCACCGACAATGACTATGCAAGGGTCAAGTTATCACGCCAGCATCTTTTTACCGTCGAAGGTGGTGTAAAAGATAGCTACAGGTTAACTATCCCAAATAGTCGAGCTAACAATGTCTAGTGTGGTTTTATCATCGGAACCTTGGCAAGATGTAATTGTGACGGCGCTAGCTCTTTGGCCAACTCAGACTCAGTTAGCCCCTAACCAGCTTACATTTACTAGAGCCAACTGGAATACATCTCAGGTTATTGTGGTCCAAGCTGCTGACGATAGCATATCTGAAAATGAATTTAATAGTATCCATACCGGTGGTAATATAGTGCACTACTCGTCAAGTTTGGATTGCAACTACAATACTCGGCTACCATCTTGTTACTATCTTGCTACTTGTAATTGTAGCGGTGCTATAAGTAGAGGAAATTGCTCGCAGGCTCAAGTAGCTTTACCATCTCAAACACACGCATCTAATTGCATTTATAGAATTCTTGTCAGCCAGGCGTGCCCACTCTTGTGTGTGATACCAATACGACCCAAGCTACGTTAATAGGAAATGGTGTACCAATTGTCCGTCTCAGTGGTGGCAATCTTTCAGCCCCTGTCATGTCCATTCCTGTTCGATATGGAGCAGCAGCTCTCAATCCTAATCCACCAACAACTACAACAATCATCCTTAACAGTGATTTGGAGCAAGTTGCAATCTCAACTCGGCAAGTACAATACTATCCACCTCCATTCGACAATGGTTGGGGTGGTGTATGGACTAACCAAACTATCAACAAGATTGATACAAATGCTAATCCAAATCCACTAAGTTATTCCATACTTGGTCTAAATCTTAGTGCAATTCCTGCCGATGTTGCTGGCTTTGTATATAGTTTTATGGTATGCTACCACCCAACATTATTATCATCCATTTTGTAGGCGGTTGACAATGGGCAATCTTTGGCTACACTATCTCAATCTCAAAGAGACTTAATTTGGGCAATGTGTATTGGTATTCAGCGTCTCACTACCCAGCGATGGGCATTTGACGAATGGCCCCCTGGAATGGCTGATCGTGTTTTGGATGCTTTGACTTATTTGTTTCCAACAGTTCAAAAAAGGCATCTATGGAATTGTGGTGGAAGTCATTTTACCCCAGACAGTCAATTAGATGTAAATATCTTTGACAATGACCCAGGTATAAAAAAATCACTATCTAATCTTAAGCTTAATTCTAAGGCATAACATTATCCGATTGCCAATTACAAGTTACTGAAGGTACATAAAGCTCGAGGATTTCTTACAACTTTTACTAGGTGGTAGTTCTGTGAATTACTCAGTAGTATTAAATGCCCCTCCATACCAAATAAGTGGTGGTTCACAAACTTTTCAGTCTTTTTGCGCATCCAATGCTACACTGGATCAATGCCGAGTAAATTTTACTCAGTCATCATATATTGAAGCATTTAATGCAGTGCAAAAAGTGAACGATTCGGTGTGTATCTCACTATTAAAACTCTAATTTGATTCTTTAGGTAACCATAGTTGCCAGAAGCAATAAAAAGATAACAATTACACCGCCTTATCTCAGTTTTACAAATGATAATTGGTTCCTTCCTCAAGTGTTTTCTGTCACTGCAATTGATGATTTAAAAGACAGTGGTTCGCTCAATACAACCATAATGCACGATATCTATCCCAGCAGTGCATCAACAATGAACTATATTAATGCCTCATTTTGGGTTGCAAATACTCTACCACTGAACAACGCTTCATATTTGACACCAGCACTACCATATAATTCTCTACCAACGGTATTTCATTATTGTTAAAATGAAAATACATCATGACCTTTTAGATCTACAATGGACCAAATCATCGTATTGTTCAAGTATTTGTCCAAGAAAATGACAGAGCTGCAGTTGTCATATCAACTTCTTCTTTAAGCATTAAGGAAATCCAAGTCAAGTCCGATTATAACACCGTTGGCGATGTAAACCATGGAATATGCACTGATAGTCTAACGGTATGTGTTAATTGGCTGATTATGAATATTAACTGAGCTAGGTGAGCACAATGTCGGGGATAATCAACAGCGTATTGATATTTGCTGTAAACCAATCGTCATTTCTTCGATTTCACGTGCCATATTTGCATCATAATACTTTTCAAAGCTCCTTGGGAGCTGCTTTTATTGAATTGGCACAAACTAAGTACACTGTTGTGAATATGACATGGCTTAACATCTCAGCATCGCTAAATCCATCCTTCTTGGTTGAGGTTAGCCTTATACAATCCAACTGGACAGAAGCAAATTTTACTTCACCAGTACCGCTTCCTTTGCAATCTGTAGTGCAAAATGTTACTATGATTGATTCAATTGTGCGAATTGATGTTACAAAGCTCATTCATTCAGTATCAGCTTCATTTCCTATCATGTCATTTCGAGTCAACGTTTTAAGTGCAAGTGACAATGTACAGCTTTATGCCAAGAGTGACCCTGAAAACATTATGCCGGAATTAGTTTTACGAAAGCAATATCCAAATCTACTTTTAAATCAGTCAACTTATCAAGACACAAACTCCATTTCAAGTAGTGCTGCTGCAGTTGATGGTGATGTTACTAAAGCAACATCAGTCCCTTTCAATTGGTGGCAAGTGAATTTAACTAATGTTCAAGCACTTGGTACTCTTGCAGTATTTGTACCAACAAATTTTACTGCTGGTTCTATTACAATTGTCGTATCAACTCAACCATTCGACATTTCGTTTAATTTGACTAGTCCACCAACAAATACAATATTACGCACATTTACACTACGGCGACCAGTGTTTATTTGGCAAATTTCTACAGCAGGGCAATTTATTCGTATTTACACTAATCAGATACCATTAGCCGAAGTACAGCTTTACGCGCGAGGTATCAATATAACTACAACTGATGATGGTTATGGCATTCGTTTGACTGATCGAAATGTGGAAGCAAAAGTTAATCCAGATTATGAACAACGATCAGCGTGGCAATTAGCTTCAGGTTCTTATTCTTTACAAGATAACTTGGCTAATGGAATGCCAACTACTCAAAGCAGCGTTAACTTGGTAGACCCTCCAACCCAAATATCAACATTGTATGAAACAAATCCATGGTGGCATGTTGACCTTGGTTCTACTCAATCAATCAGTATGGTGACATTGGAAATTGCAAGAACAATTCCAGAAACAACAGCTTGTGCTTATCCCGCAACTCCTACCAAGCCAAACACAATTTCTTCGTTCACCTCGGTAATACTAATACTCGATGGTGTGGCTTATGAAATATAGGCACGAATACGACTGAGTGATAACCTGATGAATGCGACCGTAAATACCAGCAGTGAACTTGTACAGACAATATCATTATCACAATGCTTTAATTTGACACTGTCGTGGAAATTATTTGCATCTGGACGGTATTTATTCTTAATCGATGACATCTAAAAGAATTTAGGCATTTAAGAGTGGATTTTATTGGAAATGGCTCGCTAAATATTGCAACCTACAATGTTGAAAGGTGGTCGACTAAGTTTTCACAGTATGCGCTATTAGAGCTTCGTGGATCTAGTGGGCTACCACTAGCTTTTCCCAATTTTTCATTTCTTGATCCAAAAAAGAATCCAATTTCATACCAGGTTTTTAGCACTAGTACAAGTCAAAATTTCAATGGTAATCAACCATGGGGTACTAAATGCTATCTTGGTACTGGTCAACGGGAATGGATTATCGTCGACTTTTTTAGTATTCAGCAGCTCGACAATCTTCAATTATCACTAAGTCCATCATTGTGCTCCAATAACCAAAGCAGTGTCGATATGATTACGGCTTTATCTATAGCTGTTTACGGTGACCCTATTTTGATGAAGCCAACATTACCTATACCATTGGATGCCTGTGCATGCCAAAGTGACAACTTAGGTCAAATTACCAGCACACTTCCTGCAAATTGCCAAAACTTTTGTAGCAGCATTCAATGCACAAGTAATATTTGCAATAATGGGGTGATAACACAATCTGGTGTAACACTATCGCTTGCTGGTTTTCACGACATTGTGGTTTTGGCCAATGTTTTATCTTTACCTTGCTTGACACTACCTTTATCACGTGACGCTTATTCTCTAATGGTACTACGAGATGAGCCTTTAGTATTTATTCAGCTAACTCTACCATTCAAAGAAATCAATATGACTATTAGCAACGTCACACTACTTACGACTGGCGTATTTCCTCTGGGTTATGCAGCTTTGCAATCATCAAATTCTTCTCTTATAGTTGAAAATGTATTCAAACGTACCCCGTGGTTTGGTATATCTTATATCAACACCCGCGACAGCTCATTTACGCTTGAATTTTGGGTTGCAGTATTATCTCAAAATCCTGGACCTATTGTGAATTATGTTTCTTCGGGCAGCACAACTATAGAAATTGGTATATCTAAAAACTTGAGCTCATACTTTACATTGACATACCAAGGTATAACTACAACACTAGTTGGACCTCTGCTTCCTTTGTCAATATCAGCAAATAATGCATCGTGGGTTCACATGGTTGCAAGCTATGACTGGAAAGCACAGACACAATATTTTTATGTTAATACATGGACGGTGGAGACATCGCAAGTGCAGACTACAACAGTACAAGGCTCTCGGAATGATACTATCGTCCTAGCAATTGATGGAAAATTGGTATTTGCACCAACGACACCGTGCTGGTTAGCAAAAGTTGCTTGGTATGAGCGATCGTTGTCTAATTATGAAGTTCTTGAGCATTTCTTTCGACCAACACCAATTCAAACTTATGGCATGTTTACAGTCAGTTTGGCTACAAACCCTGTGAACCCTGTGGACATTTCTTTCATTACTGAATCTAGTTGCTATCGATGGGGTTTGTGCAACACTAGTGTTCAACCATCTTCACTTCATCTTACTGCCGAGGTAAGGCATCTCTTGTTAAGTCTTTAAGTATTTGATGTAGACTTGGAATAAAAATCATTATGTTTATATTCATGGCACGGATGACTTTATGGCAGAAGGCGTTCACAGTGACACAATATTTAACGAGATTAAAAGCACACCATCAATAGCCATATCAACACAAGTTGCTACACCAATATATTCAAACGCACCGGGGATTAATGTTACATCATTTTTTTCGACATGGGTACTTAACCAAACTGCACTTTCATATACTACCTTAAGTGATGCAATTGGGACAAACTTTGGCTCAATTCAAGCGAATTGGTCACAGCAAACTCTTTCAACATCTCAAATTACATTACCTGCTTACAGTAATTTATCTGCCACACTAGTGGGAGTACAGCTTACAGATATCAATGTTGCAACAGTTGAAATATCGTCTTACTACTTAAGTATCACCGAGAATGGTCTCCGTGATATTTTTCAAGTTGTTTTGACAGCAGAACCAAAAAGCAATGTTACGATTCAATTTAATGCTTCAACAGACTGCTATAGAAAGTGTGGGCTTGCTATTGTAGACGATCCATGCCCCTTTACTACAACCAATATTGGCAATGAAACATTATTGTGCAATTGTACTGTTGTACCAAACACCATTATATTTACTCCACAGAATTGGGAACTACCTCAGCCCATTACGGTGCATATTTTTCAAAATAATTAACTTAAAAGACTTTAGGTAATTCCCACAGACGATCGTTTGCAAGAAGGAGCTTTACACTACACTAAAATTGTACCAACGACTACAAGTTTGGATCCAGTTGATATTAATTTAATCGTTCGCTCTGACATAAGTTTAGGCCTACAATAAATTGTTCTTGGAAAGTATCCGAGTCGCTATTGCTGATAATGATGTATCAAAATTTATAATTTCAAGTAACTCAATATCTTTATCCGAAAATGACACAACTACTGGTAAATATCCCAAGTGAATACTTTCTTACAGCATGAATAGATGCAAATTACACTGTCGTACTCACTACAGAGCCATGGTCTGAAGTTAATTTGACAATTAGCAATGAAGCTACAGGGGGTTGCTATCGAACATGCGGCTATCCCATTGATCCGTTCAATATATTTGCTATTAACTTTACTCATTTATGATTAGGGATTCTTGTGGTCTTCCAAGACCATTAGCGACTAATTCAATTGAAATTATGACCACTTCAGTAAGAGAAATACAAGCGATCACAGCTAGCATGACTACAACTAATGGAGTCCAATTGATCACGACAACGACTACACATATTGATCCAATATTTACTGTGCAGATCACTGGAGGCTATGCTCTACCTCAGTATAAGCTAACCATTTCATATCCTAATGGTGTTGTCCTCGCTGCTTCTTACGGATCAAATTTTCGTATAAGCACTGCCAACAATGTTTCACCTAATCTTGATGGCTTTATTTCTGCTATCGATTTACAAACGGCTCTAAATGCTCTTCAAGCTGGTTTTACTGTGACAAGAACTACAAAAAGCGTAGCACCTGCATTAATATTAGAATGGCGAATTGCGTACTCATTGACGTCGCCTACGATGCCAACTTTAGTATTTAATTCCCCTGCTTCGTTCACTGGAACTGGTGCACTAACTCTAGTTATATCACAGCCAACTGCACCAGGTGGAATGCTTGGATTTAATTACGGTCCTATAAAAGGCCCTCTTACCCTAACTTATGGGGCTTCAGCTAGCCAGCTTGCATCATATTTGGAAGCGATTCCTGGTATAAACACAGTATCAATTCAAAGGACCTCAATAAACTTTGGCTATGAATACTCAATTACGTTTACATCAGTCCCGGTTTATTACTCAACATTAACTGTGGACACAAGCCTATTACAAGTTGACATAAATGCATTGTCGTCTATCAATATTAATAGTACTTATACTCGGCAACCTAACCAAATTGGGGGGTGGTATGTGCTTCAATATCGAGTCAACTCGTCTTACGTTGGTACTTCACTACCACTACAATATAACTCGACCTCCCAACAAGTAAATGGACTAATTATGTTAGTTACTTACTAAAATTCACTAGGTTGTGTCAGCATTACAAGGAATTCCTACGTTGGGTTTAGTGCAAGTTCAGCAACGTCAGCTAACGCCAGAGCTCACATATACTTGGACAGTCGAGTTTTCAGGAAACGTTGGTCCTGTGGCTAATCTCACTGCAAGCTCATTAAATTTGACTGGACTTGGTTCAAATGTAGCTGTGGCTTTTATTCAACAGGGTGATCAACTTGGTGGCTTTTTTACCTTACAACTCGGTGGTTTGTTTCAAAATTCATACCCAACTGGTGAAGTGTTCAAGAAAATGATATTGCCCCGAACAACTTCACCGTTGCCATTTAATGCCAATAGCTCGACTGTACAAAAAGCTCTGTTGAATTTACAACTCGATACATCACTAACTGGTTTACAAGTGAATCGTATTGATAGTCTATGTGATATCTTTGGGCGTTGCCAACAATATTCATGGCAAATAACTTTTGCTGGTACACCTGGTAATATACCTCAAATAGTTGTTCAATCCAACATTACGGGCACTGGTGCCCAACTTACACCAACTACTATTGCCAATGGAACATATTTGACTGGCAACTTTACAATTACACTACAACTAAATGACTCAGGAACGATATATAGTGGAACCACTTGGCAGCTTCCTATAAATGTCACTTCTGATGGCGTCAAGGAAGCACTCGAAGCTTTACCTTTTATAACTTCAGATCGTGCAGCCGATAGCTCATTTGACCCAGCTAATCCTACAGCTATCCCAAAGGCTACAAAAGGTGTACGTGTTACTCGAACAGGACCGTACTTGGATGGTGGCTACAAATGGCTTCTTGACTGGTCTCTAAACGATTGGGAACGATTCACAAATATCAATATTACAACTAACATCACATTTGTTGGTCAGGATATTGTATGACTTCACCCGAAGTAGTTTTATGATACTATGCATTTAGGTTCCAATTGAAGTAGCAACTCAGTACAGCGCTAATGGACCTCGATGTGCTTCCTATATCAACACGGTTTTCTTACCAGACACTACAGACCCGTTTGATCTTTTTATCTGCAATCAATAACATTGATATAGGTTTGGTTTACGAGGGTCATGTGTCTATCCAATTGTGTCAAATATAAACCCAGAGAGATATCTTTGCAACATGACTG
>JNBS01001148.1:0-15139 GCA_002081575.1 Thraustotheca clavata | reverse complement strand
AAAGTTCCGATGTTACCTTTTCACATATACCTGCGGTATCGTCAATATAAATGACAATTTTATCCATAGTCGATAGAGCAAAAAGTGGAATTTTGATTTGCCTTGAAACTTTTGACCAACGACTACCGTCTTGTCCCTGTCATGTTCTCTAAACAAGGAAATACCCGATTTAATGTAATGCTCGAAGCAAAACATATTAATCACATCACCGCTATCTTAAAGGTGTAAGTAAACGTGATCCAGTGTTTTTTATCTTTAAAATTATTTAATAACCCCTTGGGGACGTGTACACCCAATCTAATCAAGACACTACCAAGAAGTTCTTCCATTTGATCTAGACTTCTTTTTCTGCTCTCTGCTTCAGTTGACTCCATGTAATATTATTATATGACATGAACAACCATAATTTCGTTATGGTAGTCAATTTATGTAATAGAATAGACTGGTAAGACACGAAATTAAACTTTCACACAACTGAATGGTACATGGTTCTTTTCTATGGAATGAGATACTACGGCTTTAAAATCGTCTGAAAAGAATTGAGAAAACGTCAGTGCATTTTTAGTTTAAGTCATTTCTTTGGTGATCTTAGTGGATTTCAGTCCCTGTGGATTTCTCTAATGCTGCTTTGTTGAAATCGGCGCCATGACTTTAAATTATTCAAATGGACCTCAATAATTACCACTGGTGATCTCTGATTTGAAGCTGAAATGCAACCTAGCAGTCTTCCTCAGCATCCAGTTGGATATTCCTATGCAATAACTATGTCAAACATGAAAATTCCAGTGAGGCTTCTTGTGACGATATTGACTCTAATTGCATATTGGTGTGGAATTGAAGGCAATGGAGAGCTGTTTAACGTTGCTAGAGCTTTTCCTTGGTTGACTGTTGTGGTAAGTTTGTCACAACTCTATGCATTTTATTGCATTATCCTTTTTTACAATGGTGTTGCAAATGAATTGAGTTCTATCCATCCAATGAAGAAAATTATCTTTGCAAGTTTGTTGGTGTTTGGTTTGTTTTGGCAACTAGTCGCGATCAATTCGTTTGTATTTTACAATGACCTTGCATTGAGTTGGCATGTTTTATGCCAAGAAGGTGATTGTTTGAATCCTTATGAAATTGGCGAATTTTTACCACATTTACTGGCAAACTATGAATTATTGTTTTTTGCAATTGCTCAGCATTTTATATTTCCCATTGAAGAACTCTTGGTTTTACCTTCCGAACAAAAACCCATCATGCAAGACTCTGGTCCATTTCAATAAGCCAATTAACTGTAAACATCAATACGCTATGATTTTTATATATTTTCTAATCACAATATCATGTAGTACCTTACAAATAGATTTAAGAGGTATGGTGCCAATATGCACTACAATTTGCTGAAAATACGTTGTGAATTCTATTTGTTCACTGCAGTTTCCTAATGAACAATACTTATTGTACATTATTCACACATATACATGGAAATGGATCTTTGTTATCTTCAAAATCAAGCAAGTTACTCTTTTGACAGGAATAAGATTTGATGCTGATCAAAATAAACATATGGAAGTGATATAAACCATTGATTCTTGAAATGCCACCAAAGACAAAGAGGTTAACGAAAAAGGAGCAACAAGCACGTGCTCGAAAGCAAGTTCTTGATAAAGTTAATGGCGTCACAGACTTTTTAGTTGAGTTTGCTCCATTTTCAACGTATGACACAAATGATGGAGTGTACCAAGTACGATCATTGCGTGCAGCAAATTTGACAGAAAATGAAAAAACTCAAATTGTAGAATTATTTTGTGCAAATATGCAATCGTTTTATGAACAATCTTCTTGGGGATTTGATCTTGAGGCTAAGCGTACTGAATTATTTGAAGAGAAAGCTCGATATTTTATTGTGAATTCTGTTCCTGGAATGGTAGATGCATTTATGCATTTTCGATTCTTTGAAGATGATGGTGCTGAAGTGGCTTATGTATATGAATTGCAAGTTGGTCCTAATTTGCAACGTAAAGGTGTTGGTAAACGTTTGATGCAAATGTTAGAATTGATTAGTACCAAGTATAAGTTGAAGTGGATTGTGTTGACAGTGTTTAAAGCGAATGAATCTGCTATGCAATTTTACACAAAGAAAATGGGATTTGAAATTGATGATACGTCACCAAGTCAACATGACAACACTGAGGAATCGTACGAAATTCTAAGTAAACAATTAATGTAGCTTTATTTCTATGAAAAATCATTCTTGTCGATATTATGGTAGAATAAGAGATTGTACGAATATTTAACCATTGATTGTTATGAATTGACTATTGCACTCAGTCTAAGGGTATTATCGGCGAGTGTTTATTGATTGTTCACTTTACATTAGCTGTACTGTTGCAAATCAACAATTAATAATGTACTGCACTCACCAAGACAAAAATCCTTTCCAATTGTGTAGATTTCAATCAAACTAACTGCGTATCTCTATCGGGCACATTGATCAATTTATGGTGGAGAATCAAGCCGAGGATTTGTCAAAATAAACCAGTGCTGAATGTTGGGCTGATAGCCTCACGCAAGACATATTATATCTCTACCAACGTTGAAAATACCAAATACTCAGGAGAGATCGACGTGCTAGCAATAAGTAAGGCATTGTAAAAATCAATTTTGTCCAAGTGGTTGATATAATAACCCGTCATAGCATCGCCCTCTATTTGTTTAATGAATTTTGTTTATCGCAAAATGATACATGATAGAAATTTTACTACATGTATTAAAACAGGAGTCATGTTTCATATCTTTAGGTGAGAACATATATACTTACTGTGTTGAGAACTTGCTACTTCATGTTTACTTCAGTGTGATCCTAGAAAATTACTGCAAATCCATAATGATTTAAATTGGTAATAGGAATTATTGCCCCAGTGCTTTATTGCGCTATTCCTTATATATTGCTACAATATGAGCTGATCAGGCATATCAAACCATCGATGACGGTAATATACACCAGGGGTTGGAATATTTTGCCGTCAATTGCGTATCGTTGTGTTTTACTTCAGCTGAAATAATGGTATGGATGTGAAACTAAAGTATTAAAGGAAATAATCGACGCCAATTTTTAGAACGCGCAATAACTATACTGGAATGCTTCAGCCAAGATCAAACAAATGAAACACAACTGGTAGATAGATTACTTTGTGCTGTCCATAGAAGACACATTAAAAAAAGTGATCTCACTACGAAAATGCAATGTTTCATTAAAATGCAAACATGCAAACAAAATTCTTCCAAACTTTAATTCATCGGCATTTGTTAAAGGCGAGATGCGATTTGTCCAAATACTGGACGTTCTTGATAGTTTGAAATACAGTCCTTGATGAGCTACTTATAAAGAGGTACAACATCACTCCATGACAACATAATTTCAGTACTACAGAGCTGTCCACCATCATTAAGAAAATATCGTGTAGAGGTGAAGGATACAACCTCATTTCCATTAAAATCATTCCAAACGAATATACATCAGTAGAATAATCAAAATCATACCCCTCAAGTAGCTCTGGTGTAGACCAAGGACCACATGTAATCAATGCAGGCACATTTTCGTCAGAATACAAACTCGAATCCAACAAGCTCGCGATTTTTTTTAATACCAAATTCGGCTAAAAATGAAAATCGCATTACTTAGGCTTCCATGGACACAACCATCACTTGGATCGTTCTCCATCAACTCAAGCATTCCCTTGGCAATTGGAATTGCAATTTCAAGATCGGAATAAACTCGTTCATTTTTTTCGACTACTTTTGTCCAAATATTGTGAAAGCGTATTGCCCATTAATGGACAAATGTTTCCTTCATACGACAAAATATCAATCGGTTCAAGAATAAATGGAGATTTATACTGCATATATTTCAAATAAACTTGGCCATTTTTCTTGACCAAGTACATTAAGAACATGAATCATTGTAAAGGACCAAATATTCATCTCGAATATATATTCCACAGTCATTACGAGCGATAATATTATTCAAATGTAGAGCAATTTGTGTCAATCGGATCAATTTGGATTATGCGATCTACTCGTAAAGTTCAAATCCATTATTAAAATTCCATCATATCACAAATATTATCTTAATTATACTTATCAAGATTTTAACAAGATTCTTAACAGTAAAAATGTTGTAAAGAATGTCAATTCTTTTGCTAAGAATTTTAGATCTTAATTACACTATACTATACAAACATCAAGATATTTAAAATATTTGCCACAAACCAAATTGGCTAAGAGAACTAATGGCGGAGCTATCCCCAGAAAAACAAGTGGCTGCTTTTACTGTCGGCGGAGCATTCGCAGGTGCTGCAATCGGTTCTGTAGAGTCTGTATGGCAAATCCCTAAGCTTGGTATCTCTCTATTTATTATTCAAACTCATTTTTTGTTTAGGTGAAGCAATGCCAAGTTTTTCCTCTCAGCTTCGTGCCATCGGTGTTCGTTCGGTACATTTCCTGCCAAATATGTACATCTAATGCGAATATTTAGGCTTCGTTTGGTATGGTAGCCTTTTTGTATGCTGCTGGCAAAAATACAGCGGTAATTTCATCAATATCATCATTCTATATGTCATATTTTGCATGTAGGCCTCGCTTCGTATGAAAGATGATGGATTGAACCCAATCTTTGGTGGATTTGCTGCTGGTGTCGTACCTGGTGTATTGCGAAAGAGTGGTTCTGTAGGCCTTGGTGCTGGTGCTGCCATGGCTATCGTAATGACTGCTTCGGAATACTTTTCCAAGGGCATTGAAAGTCCTGTCAACAAATGGGCTACGCGTTACGATTATCTCAAGAAATAAATGGGCAAGTGCCGTCTTTGCTACTCTTATATTCTGTGTTATCCTGATGACATTGTGCTACAATCGCTGCCTATGCAATCCATTAAATTTCAGGACAAAATGGATGATTTCTACCAATAAATCCATCAAAACAACTACATAATCCAGTGCTATAGTCGCAAATGCCTCGATTAGAACACTCTACATGGCAAAGATTGCCAACAACACCTGTGCCAAAACCCCCTGCAGCTTGTACTCCATTACAATCAGTGTCTGTGACACCAAAAAGAGGATCATTGTTGGATGGACAATGTACTATAATATGATTTGAATGATAGTACAGAAACGAGCAAATTACACAGAGAACAATCAGCTCCAAACCATTGTGGAACTTGTGTTTGTCCAGCTCCAAGTCCCACAGACCAAGTCGAGTCACAAATACAGCCAAAGATTCGATCTTGATCCCATGTTGTTGTACTCTATCAGCATACAATTCTTGCATGAAATGATGCTTTATCATTTACCTGAAGGCCATAATAAGAATTGGACAATGTAGATAATGGTAATGCATTCAAATATGTTGCTAGATATCTCATAGATCGACAAATTCCATGCCCAGAACAATCATTTGGACAACCAGCTATATATCAACCTAAATACAATATGAAGAATAGATTAATACCTCGTTCACAAGCAGCTCCATTAAATCCATCGAAACATTGGCATTCACCAGTTTGAGGATTGCAAATTCCCATATCAGAACATTCTGCAAGTACATCATGAGCTGTAGATGCTGAAGTAGGTACACTAGACCAAGATAAACCTACTGGACACGTTCCTATACAAATTGTATGAATATATTGTGATAAATATCCTGATTTACGTTGGGAACAATCAGGAGCTTTAAAGAGAGAAATTTCATTTGGAGCACCCCAACCAGCTTGACAAGTACATACTTTAGTTTGAGTATTACAAAACCCATGGCCATTACAATCGTTTAATTGATTGCACATATCACCACCAACAGCATTGTATCCTTTTACTTTGAGGATAATACAAAGTAAACTTTGCATTAGAATCAACCATCGATTCATGCTATTCGAGATGCAGTTTCAACAACAAATTATGTAAAATTTTCATACTAAAATGATAGTCTCTTAATCATTTTAATGAATATGATATCCACAAGGATAATGTAGATATATCTACTTTATTTGAATACTTTATCCAGAGAGCTCAAAAGAGATATTGAAATTAGTTGAAAATACTTGGAAATTGAATAAGTGTATGAAATAATGTAAACAGTGTCTTGACTTGGTCGTGTTTTGCTATAGATAAAATAGCTAGTATAAAGAAAAGATTAGACTATCTTTATTCCATTGATATGTTTTTTATTGTCTTGGCACAAATAAAAGTAAGAAAGAAATTGCAAAGACAAGTAATAAGAATGGTGGTCTAACTTCACAATCTAAAGCACAAAAATATGATTTATGTTGTTGACTTGTTTTCATTTGGAAATTGTCATGAAAAGTGCTACTCAAGTATTAAAATTTTTTAACCTTGTCGAACTTATTTGTAAATTTGAAAATGGATTACCTTGTGAACTGGTGGAAATGACTCATTTTGCGGACTCCATTGTTATGGCCTCACGCTATAGTATACAACCTAAATTCTATCTAACCAACATACCATCGCGATTTAATAACACACCATATCTTCAGAATTTCAAAATTGGGAATGGATTGCCAAATAATGCGCTCTTTCTAAATGATTATTATGAGGAACCATCACTACTTCTCCATTTATCCATCGTCGAAAACAATGTCCAGCATGTTAAAATATGGATTAAATGCAGACCAGAATGGCTCACACCAGCTCCATTGAAATTAGCTGCGATTTGTCGTCATCTTGAGATTGTCAAATTATTAATGAATGCATCTGAAAATGTTTGGTGTCCTGAAGCAATGGATTTGGCAGCAATGAATGCTTATCTTGATGTGGTGAAATATCGCAGCTATGGATGGTGCAACAACTTATGGTCATTTGGAAATGGTAGAATTTTTAAATGAGAATCGAACTCAAGGGTATACATCGAAAGCTTTAAAAGGAGCTATTTACAATGGTTACGCTGAAGTTGTGGAGTATTTGTTGAGTCACCGCATAGAAGAATGTGCTCCAGCAATAATTAATCTTCCTTATTATTATGGCATTTCATGCCATCGAGCTGTGGATAAAAAGATCATATCGGTGTACTGCGTTGCTTAAGTAGTAATCCAGGTGCCAATATTGAAGAAGACATCATTCTAGTTGCAATGAAAGCTGCTCCATTGCCAACACTACAATTTGTTGTCCATAATAATATCTTTGGAATTACCAAGATAATTTTTGACGAAGTTATTGAAATTGGTGATAAAGGTGCTATTCGATATGCTCTCGAAGTTGTTCTGACTGACAATGACAAACCAATTTCATTACTTGACAACGACGAAGCAGTGGATCCATCGATTCCATTTGATAACCCAGATTATCTTTCACGCTCCAGTACACTTGGAAACCAATGGAGTTGGTGTCGTGCAATGGACATTGCTGCTGAAGTTGGTGATTTTGATATAGTCAAGTTGCTTCATCAAACTGGAATCAAATGCTGTTCTGCTAATGCCATGGATAAAGCATCGTCTATAGGTCGATGATATTGTTCAATGGCTCCATACTCATCGTACCGAAGGATGTACTGATGACGCGATGGCTTCTGCGATAATTGGAGGGTATTTGGATATTGTAAAATGGCTTCATGAAGTACATGGTTTGAACTGCAACAAGCATGGGGTAATAGCTGCAGCGAAAAAAGGAGACATTGATATGGTCAAGTACTTACTCTCAATTTGTCAGCCAAACTTGCTTCGTAATAACGTTTTAGCTGTCAATCAAGCTGCATCAAATGGCCATATCAGTATTGTCAAGTTGTTGCATGCATATCCCGCCAGTACTGATGCAATGAACGGTGCAGCTTACAATGGACATCTTGACATGATTAAATATTTACATACAAATCGAAGTGAAGGATGCACTGCAGATGCATATAGTAATGCAGTAAGAGCAAACCGATTAGATATTTTGGAGTACTTGGTGACAAATAAATGCTATCAAGGGACTATCGATTTTAAAAACTTATGTGTGGACGCTGCAGGGTGCAATAACATTGAAATTTTGGAATATTGCATGAACCATATACAAGGAAATCTTGCCCAGACTCTGAAACAAAGTATGATGTACAAAGCTGCGATGACCGGACAACTCGATGTAGTAAAGTGGTTGCATGAAGTTAAAGGTTTTGGATGGACGTCTAAAGTTAAAAAAATTGCTGAAAAACGAGGTCGTAAGAGTATAGTGCGATATTTGGCTGGAATTGGTGATTGTGAAGATAATGTACTTGGTGCTGAAACACTTGCGATTTTGGATATCTTCAGATGTTGGTTCTATATTTGATGTGTACTTTGAACTTATTTGCTTGCGTACATGACGACTTAAGTAGAAAAATGCAGTCATTTTAAAACATCCATCCCGTAAATACATTACTCAGAAAGTGTTGTTATTAGCACCATTTATACTTTTATGACCAAATTACTTGTAAAAATGATGCTAAACAAGCAAGAACATATTAGCAACGCAATTGAAAACTCCATCATTTTGAGTTTTACCTAAAGTATAGAAGTCGACAGAGTCCTTGAAATACAATATATGTTTCTCCAAAAGTGTAATGTTGGCAAAGGCCTTATACTGAGATAAATTGTAAGTATTTAGTACTTGATGTAGACGAAACCCATTATTAATCCCATTCACATTATGATTAGGTAGATAGTCATAGAAGCAGTCATGAAAATAATCAATTTTCACTGCAGATATTTGTATTACACTATTTAATTGGGTGTCGATTAAGGAATGATGTTTCATCCACAATCAGACTCACATTTTTTTGCAATTGTGAATTTGACATGGATTTGACAGCACAAGTATTAAGAAATTCGAATCTCATCGAAGCTATTTGTCAATTTCAAGATGGTTTGCCTTGCGAACTCATGGAAATTACTGATCTCGCCAACTCCATTGTTATTGCTCGCTGCCCTACTCTTCATTTAAAAAATATCCCATTGCGGTTTAATGACATACCACATCTCCAGCGGTTTAAGCGCAGCAAGGGATTGCCAAATTACGCATTATTTCTTAATAATCGCTATGAGGAACCAACTCTACCATTGCATCTATCTATTGTGGAAAACAATATCAAACATGTCAATATGTGGATTAAATACAAACCAGCATGGCTCACACCAGCTCCATTGAAATTGGCTGTTATTTGTGGGCATCTTGAAATTGTTCAAGTATTGATGAATGCATCAAAAAATGTATGGTGTCCTGAAGCAATGGATTTGGCTGCAATGAATGGTTATCTTGATGTAGTGAAATATTTACATGATATGGAAAATGGACCTGGTTGTACCACCGCAGCAATGGATGGCGCAGCAACTAATGGTCATTTGGAAGCGGTTAAATTTTTAAATGAGAATAGAAATGAAGGGTGTACTAAAAAAGCACTGCAAGGAGCTGTCCGCACCGGTTATGCCAAAGTTGTGGAGTATTTGATGCGTCACCGTGAAGAAGAATACACCCCAGTGGTTATCTTTAATGCAGCGTACTATGGAATTCGATGTCACCGAGTTGTGAGCGAAAATGACTACATTGGTGTTTTACAGTGCTTAAACGATCATTGTTGCGATAATATTGACGATACTGTCATTATTCCTGCAATCAGAGCAGCTCCATTGCCAGCTTTGCAGTTTGTTGTTCAAAACAAAATTTATGGCATTACCCAGATAATTTTTGACGAAGTTATTGAAACTGGTGACAAGGATGCTATTCGATATGCCATCGAAGCCATCCTGACACACAATGACAAACCAATTTCATTACTTGACAATGATGAAGAAGTAAATCTATGGACACCACTTGACAATGCCGATTATCTTGCGCGTTCCGTTTGGGAAAATAATGAGTGGAGTCATTCTGAAGCCATGGATATTGCTGCTGCACTCGGTGATTTCGACACTGTTAAACTACTTCATCAAGCTGGGATAAGTTGTTGTACGGTTGATGCCATGAATAAGGCAGCGGGTATAGGTCGACTTGATATTGTAATATGGCTTCATACTCATCGTACTGAAGGATGTACTAACGATGCTATGACTTATGCAGTAGCTGGTGGTCATATAGATATTGTAAAATGGCTTCATGAAGTACGGGGTTTAAATTGCACCAAAAATGGTTTAAGCACAGCAGCTTGTGATGGAATATTGGTATGGTCAAGTACTTGATTTCAATTCCAATGGCTCCCCAAGTTACTGCTCGAAATGACTTATTTAGTATGAACTTTGGAGATGTTATTGTTTGTATGCCAGGCAATTCTCGACCTATTGCAGTTTTGTGTGGTATTGCTGTCGATCGAGCTGCATCAAATGGTCACATCAGTATCGTCAAATTGCTGCATGATTTTCCTGCCACTACTGATGCAATGGACAGAGCAGCTTGGAATGGACATCTTGATATGATTAAATACCTACATGTACATCGTGCCGAAGGATGCACTGCTGAAGCCTACAATCATGCAGTAAAGACAAACAGATTGGATATTTTGGAGTTTTTGGTGACGAACAAATGCTTTCATGGTGTCATTGATTTTGAAAAATTATGCATTGATGCTGCGAGCAGGAATAACATTGAAATGCTGGCATTTTGTATCAGTCAATTACAAGGACATTTGACACAAAAACTGAAGGAGCTCACGATGTATAATGCTGCAATGTATGGTTTACTTGATATTGTCAAGTGGTTGCATGAAGTCCAAGGTTTTGTGTCGACATCAATTATTGTAGAAGTGGCTCAAGTCCGAGGCTACAAACACATAGTACGATATTTGAACACTATTGGTAATTGCGAAGACAGTGTATTGGATGACAACAGCATCGAAATGCTGCAAAGACAACAAATTACTCAGAATAATGCTGCCCAATTGAATCACCACAATCAATAAAAATTTCTCTGAAGCGAGTTATGAATTGCTTGAGTGAATAAAATTGAGCGCAACAATTTGTATTGTAGGAACCCTTGCTTTCTGATTCATTGAAATAATCGTACTTTTTATTCCTTGAAATTGTTTCCAATGTTCAACAGTACAATCTTGTCGAACTTATGATTGAATTCTAAAATGCATTACCTCTAGAACTCGTAGAAATGACCCATCTTGCAGAATCAATTGTCTATTCGCCCTGGTATACTCAAACAAGATCTTACCCAAGAACTTATTTAATTAATATTCCATCACGATTTAATGCCACACCTTATTTGAGCATAAAAGGGGATTGCCAAATTGCGCGCTATTTCTCTACTATCACTACAAGGCGCCAACTTTACCAGAGGATTTTTCATCAAATAATAAATATGAAAACATTTGTATATAAATCGGTCAAACCTACTTACAACGTGGAAAAAGTACATGAATAAAATGACTTATGTATAATGATTGCAATTTTTGTCATTTTGTCATTTTGTCATTGTGCATTTTGACATGAACACACCGACAACAAAAATATTAAAGGATGAATATCTCATTAAAATTATTTGTCAATTTCAAATTGGATTGCCCACTGAAATAGTGGAAACCACTCTTTTGGCTTAATTTATTGTTATTTCTCCTTGTTTCCTCTTTGAAAGAAATTACATACCACCATATTTAAAGAATATCCCACCACGTTTCAATAACACATCTTATATTCAGCAGCTTTTCAAAAATAAAGTGGATTGCCAAATAAAGCATTGTTTCTATATGATCTTATATAACGAACCAACTTTGCCACTTCATTTATCCATTGTGGAAAACAATATCAATCATGTTAGATTGTGGCTTAAATACAAACCAGAATGGCTAACGAGTTCACCACTAAATTTGGCAGCTATCTGTGGTCATCTTGAGATTGTTAAACTGTTGATGAATGCATCAAAGACTGCTTGGTGTTCTGAGGCAATGGATTTGGCTGCAATGAATAGCAATATTGATGTAATGAAATTTAATCATCATATTGAAAATGGACCTGGTTCTACTACGGCAGCTATGGATGGCGCAGCAACTTCTGGTCATTTAGAAGTGGTTGAATTTTTAAATGAGAATAGAACTGAAGGGTGTACGTCAAAAGCATTGAATGAAGCCATTTACAAGGGTTATGCCAATGTTGTTCAATATTTGAAAAAGGAACATGAAGTGCAATACTCACGCAGCTATGAATACCACATGATAATGCAAACTATCTTGCGCGTTCGAAGTTTCAACCGAGATTTTGGATCAACAGTAATGCAATGGATATTGCTGCGTCAATGGTAGATTGGGACACTATGATACTGCTTCATCGGTCAGGCATTAGATGTTGTTCAAATTATGCAATGGATTTTGCATCAGCTATAGGTCGACTCAATATTGCAGAATGGTTGCACACTCATCGTACTGAAGGATGTACTGAAAGAGCAATGGTATTTGCAATTGCAAACAGCCATCTTCACATGGTTAAATGGCTTCACGAAGTAAAGGGTTGAATTGTGCTTACAATGGTTTTGCTACAGCTGCATATAATGGAGATGCGGACGAGGTCTTGTATTTACTTTCAATTCCAATTTTGCCAAGGTATCCTCATGAACAAGAGCAATACTGTTTATCAATGTATGGTAATCAGCCAGCAATTGAAATATATTGTAGTGTTGCTGTGGACCTTGCTGCATCAAATGGCCATATCAGTATTGTCAAAAATCTTGCATGATTATCCTGCAACTACTGATGTAATGGACAGAGCAACTCGCAATGGACATCTTGACATGAATGAGGTTCAAGGTTTTGTGTCGACGTCAGCTATTGTAAAAGTGGCTACAGTGCTAAACAACAAGCGGATTGTACGATATTTGAACACTATTGGTAATTACGAAGACAGTGCTATGGACGCCTTCAGCATCAACGCGCTGCAAAACCAATACATTACAGAAAGTAAATCGACCAAATTTAATAACCAGCGTCTGCAATAGTTACTATAGCTTGGAAGTGTGTATATAAGTACTAAGGTTACAGGATAAACTTGTTACTAGGTCGTCAATAGCTAATCATTTTTTTGCACTGCTAGAATTTAAAAACACCATTTCACTTTCAGAGAATTAAATTTTTACCACGTTGTTTCTGTATTCTAGTGATACTAATAAGGTCATGCAATTGCCGAAATAACAAGCTCTGTGATTTAATTATCGGATTCTTTGGGTAATGCATGCTTTTCTCTGCTGCGTATATACTCACGGTGCAATGGTTTATTATTGTAAACGATTAGATTCATATTTTCGATGCAATATTATTACTTGAAAAAATTGTCAGGTCAGCAAAATATGACAGTAAAGCATCTACAAGAGACTTAAATTTGGATATGATGATTTAGTCATTGATCTTGGACTAGCTTAATAAATGAATTGCACGTTCTTGCTTAAGTGTCTTTACATAATCGTTTGGAACATTATGTATACGAGCAATTTATTTTGCAGGTAACCCATGCACCAAAGGCATTCTGTAAGACGACATCAAGTACGTCATCCTATTGATTTTGCTGAGTTACTAAATGCATGTATTCGACCCGCTTATTGCTGATATGAATGTGCTGTAAAAGCTGCCTTAGCTTCCATAAACTCAGTGAATTGCTAAAACAGTAAGTTTGCTGAGAATTTAAACAAACTCAAAGTACTACCAAAATAATGCCCAAACCCCACGAGAGTCTAGCACACTCTCTTCGCAGTCACCAATTGTAGTCAAATATCGCAATACATTCTTATGTCCTCGTGTATCAGCGATTTCCCGAATCATAGATGTTGATGCAAAACCTTTCACTTCATGCAACCACTTTACAATATCAAGTAAACCAGTCATCGCAGCTTTGTACATCATACTTTGTTTTAAATTTTGTGTAAAATTTCCCTGCAATTGATTCAAGCAATACTCCACCAAGTCAATGTTATTTTGTCCTGCAGCGTCATAACAGAATTTCTTAAAATCGATGGTCCCTTGGTAGCATTTGTTTGTCACTAAGTACTTCAATATATCAAGCCGATTTGTTCTTAATGCACCACTGTAGGCATTAGCAGTGCATCCTTCGCTTCGCTTTGTATGTAGGTATTTAATCATGTCAAGGTGTCCATTGTAAGCTGCTCTATCCATTGCGTTGGTAGTGGCAGGATAATCTTTTAGAAGTTGAACAATATCGATATGTCCATTTGTGGCAGCTTGATCAATAGCAATGCCGCAAAAAACATTTATCGAAGGAGCATTGCCAGGTGCGCCAACACTTAAATTCCCACCACCACGTAAAATGTCATCGGGGTCCACAATTTCAGGAATCATAGGAATCGAAATTAAGTACTTGACCATATCAATATTTCCATTGTAAGCAGCTGAGCTCAATCCATCCTTGGTGCAATTCAAACCACATACTTCATGAAGCCATTTTACAATATCGTAATGGTCTCCAGCAATAGCATAGGTCATTGCATCATCCGTGCATCCTTCAGTGCGATGAGTATGAAGCCATTCAAGAATATCGAGTCGACCTACAGCTGCTGCATCATTCATGGCACCAACAGTACAGCATTGTATCCCAGTTCGATGAAGTAACTTGACAGTGTCCAAGTCACCAAGTACAGCAGCAATATCCATGGCTTTAGAATGACTCCACTCATTATTACCCCAAACGGAACGTGCAGGATAATCTGCGTTGTCAAGTGGAATCCATGGATCCACTGCTTCATCTGTGTCAAGTAATGAAAGTGGTTTGTTATTTTCTGTTAGGATAGCCTCCAGGGCATATCGAATTGCATCTTTATCACCAATTTGAATTATTTCGTCAAATATCCTTTTGGTAATACCATGTATTTCACGCTTCACAACAAACTGCAGTGCTGGCAGTGGAGTAACTTTAATTGCTACTAGAATGATGCCATCTTTAATGACAGCACCTCGATGACTGCTTAAACAACGTAAAACACCAACGTAGTCTTTTTTGTGCACAGATCGGTGACACTGAATTCGATAGTACTCTGCAATAATGAAAATCTCTGTGATATATTCTTCACCGTGACCCAACAAATGCTCAACAACTTTAACATAACCCTTGCGAACAGCTCCTTGCAGTGCTAATTTAGTACATCCTTCAGTCCGATTCTCATTTAAAAATTTCACTACTTCCAAATGACCAAAAGTTGC
>JNBS01001144.1:0-12707 GCA_002081575.1 Thraustotheca clavata | reverse complement strand
CTCTTCCGATCTATTGTTGAGAGATTGGCTGAAGTCGCTGAATCAATGGTTGGTGGTGTTGCTACATTTGAGCTTTATCAAGCAGCACAAGAAATTTTGCAAGAAATTCAGGATGATAGTATAGTGAACTTACCTCCACCATCAGAGATTCGTCCAATTGTCAATCCTGTGCTTGGTCGGCGGGCTATTTACTTTCATCATATTATTGCAACCAGCAAACGTAGAGTTGTGTTAGATTGGGCTAAAGAGCTTGGACTTGGGGGATTTTCAAAAATTGGCTGGCCTGGAGTCATTATTGCTGAAGGACAAGAACCTTGTGTGGTAGAATATGTTCGAAGACTGCAACATTTGCGCTGGAAGCAAATGGTTGTTCGGGGAGAGCAAGTTGAGTCAAATAGCAATGCACCTCGTTTACTTCCTGTGCCTTTTACTGAGCTTCGTGATATGTCCGTGCTAGCGCAAGAATGCAAACAAGCTGGTGTCAGTGAACTTTTCCTTACTACTATGAAAATATATCGATAACCTAAATAAAAATACTTACCTGTGTTCAGTCTGAAAAATGTTAAAAGAATACACGTTAGTGTTAGTTTAATTGCGAAGATTCCAATCAGAAATGAATTGTTCAGAAATGTAAGGTGAGCGAAATTGTGGTGATAAATTGCTTGAGCTACACCTGCATGTGCATTGATTTTGGATATGCTAATATTTTATGGAAAGACGAAGAGAACATTTGTAGCACGGTAGCACAAAATATTTTAGATTTGTGCTAGAGTTTACCAAGTCATATTCATTTAATATTTGAATGTCATATTCATTTAATATTTGAATGTTTTGATAAGGACTTTATAGCTGTAAAAGATATAGCGTTTACAGCACAGCATAGAATATCCCAAGTAGTTTAAAGTATAACTTTCTATTTGGTGGAATATTTACAGCCTTGCGTATGCCTGAAATAATCTGAGTGAGATAAGGCTTCGACCTTTCTATACAATGCAGAAAGATTATATTTGCTCCAAGTCCCATGATGTATTGAGAGAGCAAGGAAAGAGAATTAAAGTTCAGGATATCTGATAAAAATAATAAGTTTTTCTCATTTTTACTGTAAATTTCGCTAAGGTGTCGAGCATATTTCGATTGTTTTATCTAATGGCGGTGTACCAAGCTCTCCAAATACATCACCATCATCATGCGGTGGGTCACATGAAGAATAGATTATCGTTCCCATAAAATTTAATCCAACCGCAATCCAATATACAAATGCAATAGACCCAGAAAAGCAAATGTAGTTGAAAATGATATTAAAGGTGTCAGTGGTGAGAATTGATAAATTCAATAGTAAGGACTCTGCCACTCGAAGAAATATATTGAGTAGAGTGTAAAGTACAAACATGGCGAGAACAAAGCAAAGCAAGTATAAAATATTTGCTCCTGACCAATTTACTGTCGCAATCGTGTCACGTTCAAAAAATAAAATTTGTAAAGCTAGCGATACTGCTCCTGTAATGCCAATTTTTCCAAGGCACTCCACATTAGCATCAAACGAGCCATGTTTAACAGCATATTCGCTCATTAAATTGGAAACAGCATAGAACAATGATGCAAGAAGAGCCCAAAAATTTCCTTTGCCTTGGTCAGTGTACTCTTGAGGGTCATTATACGTAAAGTAAATGACAAGACTTCCAGTAAAAGCAATAAACGTTCCAACTAAGTGATGTAAAGTATACCTTCGATGCAATACAAGAAAACTTAATAACATCGCAAATGGGACTGTTAAGTGTAGAATGCCAGCAAGTGAAGCAAAATTGACATTTCCACGGTGAGCTAGTATAAAACAATAGTTGGCTTGAGCATCAACAAAGCCAAGGATACACCAAAACCACCATGGAAAGTTCACCGATGGAAGTTGGCGAAAGTAAAATATTGAGGCAAAGACAATAGCAAGCAAAAGGTAAACGAAAATTGCTTGAAATGCTGGTGAAGTCACGTTACTTCGACTAAGCAATTGTGTAAAAAGTAGAGCAAGTGCAAAACACAATGAAATTCCTTGCCCACAAACAATATACGCAGTTTTACGCTCCATGACAAATTGAACAATGACTCAACGTTGGGAAAGGTAGTAGACTATTTTATAGAAGCGAAAGTAGCTACCAAACAATATCTTTGGAATAGGGCGATTGAATGTGCGACAACCTTGATCAAGACAAGGTGTCGTCAAAATTGCTACTTTGGTAATCTACAGTATCTTAAACTACGTTATACAATCAAGTAAAGTTCATTTAACTTTAAATCTACTTGATTTCAATCTAATTTCATGATAAATGATCAAATCAAAGGCTTAAAACGACGGGTTGTAACTTGGGGCCAGTTGAGCAGTTTGATACTGTCAAGTGTTTTCGACCATGAACAATCGACTTGTTATTCTCTGCAACTGCTCATCTTTTCTTTCCGTTTGTTCCCATTATCCCTATTCTCTCCTTATCAACATGTCTTGATCTACATTCAATGAACTTATCTATTTTCTATGAATTAAAGTTGCCTTCAATTAACCTATTGCTAAAAACACGTTAAATACTATGACGTCCGTCCAGCAAGTCTATTTATAGATTTTTGGCGCCAAAATTGATCATTTTCAAATTTGCAGCGTCGTTCTTAGGTGAATTGGAGCCGTGAAGAGCGTAAGAAGAACGTAAAATGCATTGTTCATGTGTTATTCGCGGTTCTTTAGCAGTAAAAAGTGCTTGGATGGTGTGTGCGAGGTTAGGTTGATGGATCGTACCTGATGGTGAACATCCGGAAGAGCCATTCATTCTTAAAGATGAACGCGCCGAAACGTAGTACCGTGTCCAAGAGTTGGGCGCCTGTACGCACCCACGCTGGAATTTACACTGGTGGCAAGGTGCAATTGCATGGAGATGTGCTTGGCTGTATGCTGCAAGAAGATGTGGCAATTGTGGATGCTGCAACCGGAGAACTCAAGTTCACACTACAAGGTGATATCGCGGATGAACAAAAAGAAGCGATTGTGACGTTTGCATGGAGACCAAAGAAGAATCAACTGGTTACAGCAAGTCGTAATTCGTTGCTACGTCTATGGGATTTAGACACCAAGACATGCATGCGAACGATTAAAACTTCAGATTCACCGATTTTGTGCATGGATTTTGATCCAACAGGCACATTATTGGTGACTGGTGGAAGTGATCGAAGTGTTAAAGTGTTCGATATTGAAAAGGGATTTGCTACGCATAATTTCCGAAAACACACTGGCATTGTGACGTTGGTCAAGTTCCATTTTGATGCGAAAAAATTGCTTGTGGCATCGTCCAGTGATGATTCGACTGGTATGTTTTATTTCTTCAAAAGGGATAATTATATGTGCGAATAGTTCGTGTATGGGACCTCTATGCACAGAAAGAAGTCGCTTGTATTAAAGATCACATGAACCCAGCTACCACAATTGCATTTGCCAATGGTAATGAAAATGCTTATTGACAGGACTGAATTCTTGATTAGATGGATACACAATGTTAACTTCGGGACGCGATAAAGTCATCAACTTTTGGGATCTTCGTAAGCAAAAGCTTCTTAAAACGATTTTGGCTCATGAACCACTCACTGGAATTGTAATTGTTCCTGATGTTGATGATGTTATGCACTTTGTATCGGCTGGCGACAAAGGGCAGCTAAAACTTTGGAAAAACACAGAAAACTCAGCTGTAGTTGTCGCTACACAAGAAAAAGAAGACGCCTCCATTCATTACACAGATTTAATTTACAATGCTGCTCGCAACGAACTTATGGGTATTACTTCAGAACACAATTTCCTTTTGTTTGATGAAAAGCTTCAAAGAACTCGACAAATTATTGGTTTCAATGACGATATTCTCTCCTTAAAATTTGTACCAACCCCAAATGGTGGTTTGTCTGATAACATTGTTGCTGCAACCAATTCCGAACAAATTCGTGTCATGAGCCGTTCAACTTTATCGTGTGAGCTTCTTTCCGGTCATTCGGACATCGTTATGGCTCTTGCAGTGAGCCCTGATGGGCGCTGGCTTATTAGTGCGTCCAAAGATGGTACAGCTCGTGTTTGGGACCTAACAACCTTTCAATGTGTCGCTGTGGGTGCTGGTCATGCAGAATCTCTTGGTTCAGTTGCCATTGCTCAAAAGATGCACAATTACACAACTAACAATGCTTTCTTCGTCACTGGTAGCTCCGATAAAACCATGAAGTTGTGGAATTTAAATTTCCTTAATAAGGAGCTTGACGAATGCCGTACTCTAACGGCTATGTCTGCTGCAAAGGCACATGACAAAGATGTAAATGCTCTTGCTGTTGCTCCAAATGATCGATTTATTGCTAGTGGTTCTCAAGATAAATTGATTAAAATCTGGAACGCCTCTAACCTTTCATTAATTGGTACTTGTCGTGGTCACAAACGTGGTATTTGGTCATTAGAGTTTTCGCCTGTTGACCAATGTCTTGCCAGTGCCAGTAGCGACAAGACAATTAAGCTTTGGAGCTTGAAGGATTACTCTTGTCTTAAAACATTCGAAGGCCACACTGCATCTGTCCTCAATGTGCAATTTGTTTGCGCAGGAATGCAATTGTTATCTGCTGGTGCTGATGGTCTTGTCAAGCTTTGGACTATTAAAACTAACGAGTGTGAAAATACTCTTGATCATCACATGGACAAAATTTGGGCACTTGCTGTTGCCAAGGATAGTTCAGAAATGATCACTGGTGGGGCTGACTCGACAATTCACATTTGGAAAGACTTTACTGAAGAGGAGGAAGAAAAACGAAAGAGTGAAGCTGATGCCAAATTGCTCAAAGAACAAGAACTCATGAATTGCCTTCGTTCCAATGATTACCACAAAGCTGTTTCGATTGCATTTGAAATTCAACATCCATTCCGTTTAATGCAAATCCTTCGTGATATTAAAGAAGGTACCAAAGGAAAAGATATCAGTGAGAGTGACATGCAAGTGTTTGATCCTGTCGTTGCTGATTTGGACGATGAAAAATTGAAACAATTACTTGAATGGATTCGAGACTGGAACACAAATGCTAAACACAGTACTATCACTCAATTGCTATTATCAAGTATTTTACGGGTTGTTCCTCCAAGTCGTTTTGAAAAGATTGAACATGTTTCGAAATTACTTGAAGGATTAATTGCTTACACAGAACGTCACTTTCAACGCATGGAACGAATGCTTCAAAAATCGTATTTGGTTGATTTTACAATTGTGTCTATGCAAAAACTATTGCCAGCTATTGAACAAGAAGACAACAAGAAAAGAAAGCTTTCGATTGAACTTTCAAGTACAGCCAAGAAGACTAAAGCTTAGGTACCTTTGTAATTAATACACTCTGTTTAGACACCAAAGCTCATCATCTTGTTGACTTATTCCAATTGAAATTGCTTGACCGTTCCAATCGCATCAGCACTCAATTCATTCACTTTGTCATACAACCCAAACATACCACCTGTGTGGACAAAAAGGATGGATTTGCCTTGAAATTTCTATTGCATTCAATCAGTTGAATATCCTATAGAAAATCAATGTACAGATGGGTTTTCATTCAAGTCTTTGATCAGCATATACAAGGCTTTGCCAGAGTATACTGGATCCAAGAGTACTCCAGTGTCTCGAGCAACTTGAGAAATGTAGTCCAATTCTTCTTTGGTGCTTTTAGCATACCCAACTCCCATTGCATTCCTATTCAATATGACTAGATATACGTAATATTCGAGCTTACGTCATTTGAAGAAACTCATGAGAAGAAATGGACTTGTCTTTTAATCCCATGTGTGGTAAAATGCGTTCATCAATGTAATCATAGAAATACTTTGGAGAATCACACACAATATAAGCATGAACTATGCCAAAATTAACAAGCAGCATTGAAAAATAATTAACCTGGAACTTGAGTTGGTCGAGTAAATTGCAAAGAACTTTTAGCGTTGTGTTTAGCATAAAGATATGCTCCAGCTCCAATGCCAGCTGCAGAACCACCACTGCCACAAGCAAAAGCTACATCCGTCACACTGATTTCTAAATCCTAAATGATCCTCATGAGCACACTATTGTATAGATGGAAACAACCTTGACTTGATGTTCAAGCTCTTCGATGATTTCAATGTAGCCCCATGTTCCAGTGCCATTGCTGCCACCAACAGGAATTCCATAAGGCTTTCGTCCTTGAGCTCTCAAGCGTTTACAAGTTTCCTAGTTGATCCATGTTAATTATCAAGTATTCCATGTACAATGCCTCAATAAAGTAATCGCCGCCACCATGTTTAGCATAATCTCGACGAGAAACCATAAGCAATTCAGCACCAACAAGTCTAAACAAGCTATAAGAATTGAATTCTTAGTGTAATCAATGCACCGATCAATCATAAGATTGCCAACAAGACCAGGGTCTTGTGTGGGATCATCAGCACGTAAAATCAAGACGGAATCGAGTCCAAGCATGCGTGCTGAGACGGCTGTAGCTCGGCAATGGTTGCTTTGGATGCCCCCACACGTCACAACACAGTCAGCACCTTGAGCAATAGCTTCTGCAAGCAAAAACTCAAGCTTACGGGCTTTATTACCAGAGATTTCAACGCCACTGTAGTCCTACAGAGCTCATGAATCATCTCAATGGTATTTAAGACATACATCACGCTTGATGTACATCGTCACATCTTTAGGCAATCCCGGAGGATTAAAAGGGAAAATTGGTGTAGGAAAGTTGCCAAGAACTACACGTTCAGAAGGAGGAGAGCTTAGTTCTTTAGCCCAAGCCGGAGGAGCATACGGCTGACGCTTTAAGAAAGTTTTTGTGGCAGACATTGTTATTGCTTTATGAGATCGCATCGTCTTCCATATTGCACAAGATATGGATTTAGCAGATGGTCGGCAATTTGGGTATACAAATAGCAAGTGAAACCGTTCCCCAATCATAATGAAGGTATGGATGGATAAGAGAACTTGGGTAAGGTCAATCTCTTATACATTGTTTCAACAAAGAAAGAGGTATGGGTACCTTAACTGGAATTTCCAACTGCACAATCATTCAACTACGATTGTTTAACCCACAATAATGCCATATTTAATATCGTATGGATACCTAGGATAAACATGTGATACGCTTGAATAAGTACGTTTAGGAATTTAAAAGGAAAAATCGTACTTAAATGAGATGAAGTTGAGAACCAGTCATTTGAATGGAGATTTTAAATATTGTAAATACCATTCATTAAAGAAAAAGTGTGTTGTAGATGAAGATAATTTTCCTGTCAATAAACGGTCCGAAGCGCTTCGATTCCAGATGAAGAATGATTTCGAACATTTGACAGGTATATCAATGCGGGCAGGGCTACTTGCTTGGGAAGTAGGCACATGTGATCACTGTGTGGTGTTATTGCATGCTGGATTCCCTACACTATAAATTTCTTTTTTGCATGTTACAAAGGGAATGATGTTTATCCTGAGGGACTGAATCATATTGATGGATACCTTCTAAGTCCACTTTGCGGTGGCCTGACCCTATTTTGTAAATAATTTTGCAGTCAAATCTGCCACAGAGAATCGAATTCCCCCATATCGATTTGCTGCTATTGGCTGCATATAGTAAGCGGTACCAAATGATAGGAACCCAAGGCCTTCCTTGTAGGCTCTGGAGTCGATTGATACTAACATTTGAGCAATTATAACCATTCAATAAGATATCACATATTTAATTTATGTTTAGTCAAAGTATATATACTAGAATAAGATTTATTTATAGACACAAGCATAATGTATCAAGTAATATACTAGAGCTTACTATACATGTACTTTAAAACTGTCATGGGGCGACATGAGATAATGATATCATCTACAGCATCTTCGGCATTAGAATTACTCCTCTTTTCTACAGTGGGTATTTCTCTACGACATCCAAAGAAACACAATGTTCAATCAGAAGATGAAGATGATTTTAGAGAATGTCAACGAGAATTAGCTGCATTTGATGTACGGCTTGCTGAAGCAACAGAAAAAGAACAACCACCTCCTCCTGTTGTTCCTGAATTTGTTCCTGTACTTTTACCACCAACTGAAGCTACACCAGCAAAGAAACAACGTCATGGGACTGCTGATAAGAGTAAATCCCGTCCTGGCACTGTGAGTCGAGGAGAAGATGCTACTGCTCGTGCTATTACACCATCAAGCTCTGCAAAAAATTTACCTGATAAAACACCAGCAAAAAAAGATGTTATTACTCCTGCTGCTGTTGCAGCGTTGGCAGAAGCTGAAGCTGCATCCCAAACTGCAAAAGATGAAGATGAAGAAAACTTGGGCTATTTACGATGCACATTGAAAGATAAATACTCGGACTTGGAAGCTTGTTCGCTTGATTGGTGTACAGAACTTCATGAAATTGTTGCCATGGCTGGGTCTGTGATGGACCCTAGTAAACTTCGAGCAGCTTTTCGTAATGTTCGATTGACCAAACTTGACATGGAGACAATTGATAAAGCATTTGCTAGCCTCTATCCTCAGTTGGAAAGAATTGATGTTAGTGACAATGAATTAAGAGTGCTTGAACATTTGCCTCCTTCCATGCTAGAGGTAGATGCATACAAGAACCATATAGCCAAAGTCAACATTTCATGTGAAAATCTCGTTCATTTGGGGTTGGGATTAAATTCTTTGCAAAAGTGTCCAAACGTGCCATCACGATTACTTTCACTCGATCTTTCATACAACCAAATCATCGATTTTCCTGCTCTACTTACAGCTCTTCAGTCACTATCGGATTTACGTCATCTATTTCTTATTGGAAATCCAATCACATTATGTCGTGGGTATCGTCATGCTCTCTTAACAAAACTTCCCACACTTGTTGTTGTGGATGATATTGCTTTACGAGATAACGAAAGAGAAATTGCAAATAGTACACCACTGGTATCCCAAGATAATCCTGTAGTTGATCTTTCGATTACAATTACTGTCATGGGATTACCAGAACCATCAGAAACAACACCCCAATATGAATCAACTCTAGAATTAGCTCCAGCCATGTCAACGATTCTAGTACCAGAGACTTCAGCAACTGGGAATTACCGCATCTTTGAATCACCACAAATTCCCTTAAAACCCAACGTACAATTACGGGATAGCATAAAATGTACCAATCTATCCAAACTCCATATTTATTAAAATCCAACCTAGTTGATGCTCTTATTGTACGTGTATTTGAAGTTCCAAAGCCAGATCCAACAGCTCCAGACGCTATCACATCACCAGGTATTGTTTCTATTGAAATATATCATAATTTAAGCCTAGTTTTACGACTATCGATGCATGTCGAATTAGCTGCATTTTTAAAACCAGCATCTCTTGAACACAACTTTGGAGAGGTACAATAACATTAACTCTATTATTTTAATTGATTTCAATTAGATAAGCACAGGAAAAGCAATGCAATTAAATGTAATTTCTCAAGAATCAAATTTTGGTGGGGATTATCAACTTCATGTAAAATGTACTTTGAATAAGAAATAATTTGTCCCTTTGTCCCAAAATCACTTTTCCCACATTGTGAAATACGAATCTTGACTATTCACACTCATACAATACAATCATAATTTCTATTCTAATCAATGTTTAAACTTGCTATTTGTGATCAAATATACTTGATAATGTCGAAGATAAAATATATGTGATTATCAGATGTGAAATTTGTGATAAATGGGTAATACTTAAAGTATTAAAATATCGCGTCATTCAATACTTTAATTAAGAAAGAATAACAACTTTAATTAAATAAAGGCGATGGACCAGCGAAGGAAGCGAGCCATGGAAGATGAACCACCGACTGCAAAGCGATGCAAAGCGAATGAAGATGAAGAAATTAAACAAGAAGATGAAGAATCTGTACCAGATAAGCAGCTACGTGAGCGAAACAAAGCGTTGCGAGGAGCTTTAGTTGAAAAGAATTACCGCCTAACGTTTCTTGAGGCGAAATGCCACGAGTTATTTGCCCATCGCCATGCTTTTGATGGTCGATTTCAGGTGATTTTAAACCATTGGAGTTCTTTACTGAATACTCTACATGTATTGCTACCTGGTATGCTTTTTTTCGCTTTCTACACGTTCAAATTGCATTAGATTCATCAAGAAATATTGAAAGTGAACTCATAGCCATTGCAGACATGGATATAAATGTACCTACTGGCATTAAATGTGAGATTGATGAATGGTTTCAAGCTGGCACAGAACCTACTTTGCATGAACAAGCTGTAGATGCTGTGCTTGATGGGAAATTACATGAGCAATGTGATTATATCAAAGCTTTTGTGAATCGATTGCTTGAAACTACAACAGATACTACAAAAGTAGAAGTAAATGAAGCTTTAGCACGTGCAATAGAAGAAAAAACAACTGCATTAAGAACACTACATGCTACGAAAGATGAACTTAATACATACAAGCGACAAGTTCAAGAATTGAAAAGAGATTTAGATCGTAAAGAAGTGGAAAGACATCAAGTTTGCCGTGAATTTGAACGATTAAAACAAGGAAATACAGCAGCAGCGTTACCGACCACACCCAAAGCTGATGGAAAACAGGTTTGTATATGTCGTAATTGCCATTTTTACATTGAGTATCGTAGCCTGCTTTGGAAACAACTCCTGATGCTTCAACTCCAACAGTGGATTCCAAAGAAACTTTAGAAAAGATTAAACAGCTTGAAAATGATCTACGTAAAGCTACAGCTGCAGAATCTGTGGTAAGCTTAATATGTATAATGTATGGCTTGAGTTAAGCGTAGATTCGCCACTCAATGGAATCAACTAAAGCACTTGCTGAAGAGCAATATGCTCGTCTTTATAATGAACACATTAATCTCAAGGAAGAGTACTCGCGTTTTAAAGTTAAATGCAAGGTATCTCGTGCTGATGTGATACAGGAAATAGATGTGTTCTAGGACATGGAAGTTCATATTCATGACAAGTGGAAAAAGAAATTTGCGAAGTACCAAGCAGACAGTCATAAAATGAAAAGTAAGATTGATGAACTTGCTGTGAAAAATGCTGAATTACGGTCTCGTATTGTTACGTACACATCGTATAAGGAACAGGTTTGAGCCTTGAATAATTGTGATTTGAGGGATTCAGTAGATGCGAGAATACCAAAAACTTATGGCTTCATATGAACGCCAAGTTGCTAGTCTACAAGAACAAGTAATGTGTTGTTTTGTCAAGTTTTCTTATGTAAATTGTAGTTGAAAGGAACAGAGAAATATAGACAATATGTTGTCGACGCCAAAGCCAATTTTGAATCCAGCACTGTAAATGCCTTAAAATCACAACTTGATGCGCTAGAAAAGTCTCATGAAGCATTACAAGCTGATATTAAGTGAGCATTTAAGTTCCAACCTTTTCTAACTGCATGTAGAAGTGATGAACTTAAACAAGTGGCCGCCCACGAGAAGTCTCTGCGTGTAGAACTTGCTGCTGTCCAAAACAAACTTGTTGATACAGAGACCGCTTTAGATTCAATGACTCGACAATTAGAACTTCGTAAAGATGCAATGGTAAACCATGAAGCCGAACTCAATTCTATTGTTGGTGAAGTGGATGCTGTCAATCGAGAAATGGAAGCATTGCGATCTCAAATGAAAAAAACATTGTCCAAGTTAAATGAAAAGGAAAATGCTATGGCCAAACTTGCTCAAACAAATATTAAATTGGAACAAGCCAATGCAGTAAGTTTTGATGAACTTGCTGGTGTTCGTCTTCAGGTGGCTGCACTCCAAGGACTTCAAAAGCAACATAAAGCTCTTGAACAAGGCTTTAACGTACGATATATAAAGTCATCAAACTCTATATATTTTGTAGGATGTTATGAAACAAAAGGAAAATGAACTCCTCAGTCTACAAGCTTATGTAAACGATGTCTTAAGAATGAAAGATGACGCCGAAAAAGAAAGGATTCGTATATTACGTGAATTCCAATTTTATCAAAAAACAACTACAGCGCCAATTAAACCAGAAAAACCAGAGACGCCACCACCTTGTGAAAAATGTCAAGAACGCGAAGCTGCTGAACAAGAAAAACCCAAAGAGGTATTATTCATATACCAAGAAGATTTGAATTGAATTTTTATAATAGGGAACCAAGGAAATGACCGAATTGGAAAGATTTGAATTGAATGATTTAAGAAAAAAACTTCGTTGTTCAGTATGTCAAGATGCTGTCAAAGATGTCATCATTTCCAAATGTTCACACATGTTCTGCAAAGAATGCATGGATAACAATTTAAAAGCACGCAATCGAAAATGCCCCACATGCAAAAAAATGTTTGGCCAAGACGACCTCAAGAGTGTTTGGTGGACGTAGTCTCAATCTCATTGTAGTTAATTCAAATTGTTGCTCTTTTTTCTATTTCAAATTAGTTTTTATACTGCATACCTTAATCTATCTTTCATACTGTAGTTCTCCAAACTAACAAAAATCATTTCTTGATTGAAATATATCAAGTAAACAATGTATCAAGTAAACAAACAGTCAATGTAATATGTTTACGTTGTTAGTAATAGTAGAAAGTACGCATAATTTAACATAGAGTTGAGGTATATTTGATAGAGATTGATTTTTACATTTTGAAAGAAAATAAAAGCAACGAAGAATAGATGAAAATGAATGAAAGGAAATGAC
>JNBS01001142.1:0-10463 GCA_002081575.1 Thraustotheca clavata | reverse complement strand
TCTTACAGGTGCTGCACAAGTTGCTGCATCGGATGTTGTTCAACAACTCTTTGACTTGCATAACCAAGAGCGTCAGAAAAACGGCATTGCCCCATTCACTTGTCTTGACTCGCAATTGAGTCAATTGAGCGCTGACCATGTTAAATATGAAGTGCAAATCGATAACATCAACCACGACGGATTCAGTGAGCGATGTGATGCTGTCGGACAAGTTGCTTGTGGTGAAAACACATTGTATGACTATGTCGAAGATGCTGCTAAGTTTACCCAAAGCTGGATGAACTCGTCCGGCCATCGTAAGAACATCTTGAACGGTGATTATACCCATGTTGGGTTTGCTGTTCAAAAGGGCCCTAGCGGAAAATGGTTTGCTACTGCTCTTTTCACCAGCGACAATCCACACCCCAATACGTGCGGCACTTCGACACCAGCACCAACGAATAATCCTTCCCCAACTTCCGCCCCAACGACAGCTAACCCTCTACCAACTGGCCCACCAGACTCCACCACAATTAAACCAACTAGACGCCCAGCCCCCAAGACCCCAACTCCAATTCCATACACCAAGAAGCCAACAACGAAGCCAACTGTACAACCAACTTCGGCCCCCACAGATGAACCATCGGACGACCCAACTGATGCACCATCCAATGAACCGACTGATGCCCCAGAACCCTCTTCGGTTGATGCTGTTATCAAGCAATTGTATGATGCTCACAATGCTGCTCGTCAACAAAATGGTGTGAAGCCATTTACTTGCCTTGACTCGAAGCTCAGTTCTCTTTCTCTTGACCATGTCAACTATGAAATCAAGGTCGGCAACATCAACCATGATGGTTTCCAAGATCGATGCCGTGCTGCTGGCAACAGTGGGGGTTGTGGTGAAAACACATTATACGATTATGAAGGCAATGCCCAAAAGATGACGACAAGCTGGATGAACTCGTCTGGTCATCGTGCCAACATTTTGAATTCCGCATACAATCATGTTGGTTTTGGTGTCAAGAAGGCTTCTGATGGTCGATACTACGCTACTGCGTTGTTCACCCAAGATAGCCGAGCATGCCCTAAATAAATGTTTAACCTTTCTGTTATGAAGTATATTTTTTATCAAATGAACTGGATCAGAAACCTTAATACCTGCAAGCAGAGCTGCATTTTCGATTTGAAGCTTTTAGATAAGACAAGGTTACGGCATTCTTGCTCACGCCAGCTATTGGCGTGAGTGTACAAAGCATTGAGTTGTTTCTCTGACCGAACAAAAAGCTCCAACTAAATTTCATTTCATGTTAAAAGCTCAAACAGAATCACCAGCAAGTATAGTTAAAAATAACTTTGTTCAACCGCGGTGAACCTAAGTAGAGAAATGGAGATGGGGTTGAACCCATCCTTGTTCGAATAATGGGTGCGCTGATGTAAGCTGAAGCTCACAACAAAAATCTCGCCTTTACACCTAAACAATGGTTTTGGCGGAGGCAGTATTTGCTGTAATTATACAGTACTCAAATGCACTCCAAGCTTGTACAAACTCAATTTTGATTCCAACACATTATAAATTAAATGCACAGAGTTGGTTTTGCTGCGGTGCTCTTGGCAGCAGCCCATGCCTCGGCTCCAGTTTTTATTCGTGTCCATCGACAAAGACTATCTATGGTAAGGTCCCCGAAAACAAAGTCATCAGTCTTTCTTGCTCTACTGGTTATGCGATTTCTGAAATTTGTTTTGCTTTATACGGGTTGTATACCGGTCATGCTGGCAACTATTTTTACAGATCTTCTTGCCACTCTTCTAGATCCGTGGATGTTATGAAAACATCATGCGTTGGTAAATTATTCTGTAGTGTGCTGGCTGCTAATGCGTGAGTGCATCAACTTAATGAATATGGCTAATTTCTGTAACAACTTCTCCATCTCTTATAGGGTCAAGTACCCAGAGCCCAACTACAGCATCAAGGGCCACACCAAAACCAAAGAACCAAGCGAAACACCAAAAGCAAGTTTGGAATCAAGTACTACACAGAAACCGAGTTCGGGATCAAGCGCTACTCAAAAAACAAATTTGGAATCGAGTGCTACACAGAAACCAAGTTCGGGATCAAGTGCTTGGCAATCACCACCCAACTCAGCCAATACTGCATCAGGTGCTTCATCCCCGAACTCGACAGCAATTATCGTCACTATTGTGGTGATTGTCGTAGTCCTAGTAGCTGTATCGGTATTTTGCTGTTGTCGTAAAAAGAAGTCCATGTTTGAAGAAGTGTCAGTCGAATCACGATTTGATGAATATTAAAGTATGTACAATCTCAGCGAGCGAATGGATTGTGATTACAGCCATGTACAAGAACAACCCCGATTTAATGATAGTGTACCAATCAAGTCTGAACAACTTGCTCCATGGCATACCAATCAATACAAACTTACAGAAAGTCGGTCAAGCACCTCAACATGTAGATCATCCGGCATGGGAACTTTGACAAATGGAAGTAGCAATTCTCAACGAATGTCTGCTCGTCGCCCCGATCCAAACTTTTCAAAGATTGATATGTATAATCTTGAACTGCACTACATTCCACCAATACAATTGCACCACACTAGTGTGATTGCTCGTGGTGCGTTTGACGAAGTGTTACTAGTGGATTATCAAGGGCAAGCTGTCGCAATTAAAAATTTCTTGACACCGCAACGATATACGACAACTACAAAAGTTTATTGATGAAATCAGTCTTGTTGCCAAGTATGCATAACTTTTCACATGAACTATATACTAACTCGAATATAGGTTGGACAGCCCATATATCGTTCGATTCAAAGGTGCCTCGTGGACTGCACCTGCTGATATTGTACTTGTGACTGAATTTATCGATGCTTGGGATCTACGAACAGTGCTCGACAACAATTCAACTCGATTGTATACTTGGCAACATAAAGTGAGTTGCGCTTTAGGTGTTGCCAATGCACTGGGATATTTCCATACACTGGACACCAAGATCATTCATCGTGATCTTGAAATCTCGCAACGTGTTGTTAAATTCGCAAATGCAAGCTAAAGTCACCGACTTTGGTGTGTTACGTGAGTCTGATGATTCAATAATGAGGCATTGGCACATTTCGTTGGATGGTTCCTGAAGTATTGCTTGACAACTACTACACAGAATCTGCGGATATGTTTTCATTTGGTATGATTCTTGCGGAATTGAGCAGCGAAATCGTACCATACCCTGATAAAAAGTATGCTTGTGGTCGACTTTACACCGACACAGCTATCATGACGCAAGTGATGAAAGGAGAATTATTACCACAGTTTTCAGACGACATTCCTTGATGGTTTTATGAGCTTGTTTTGAAGTGTCTGTCTCTCAAGCCGAGGATCGCCCAACTGAATTGAAAGCTGCTTACACTATCAAGGAGCGAATGCAGTTATAAGTCTTATTCAGCCATTCTGGCGTAATTAAGCATTAAATATGATATCTATTTTGTACGTAAGTGCACAGGAGAGCATTTGGGCCAATTGGGGTGTTTATATGAAAAGAACGATCTGGAAAAGTGGTGTATTTTAATTAACGAACGATTTATTCAGAAATCTTGTGTTCAAGTATAATTTTACTCAAGTTCTCTATGTCAAATCGCACTATCCAAAATAATTTGCCGTTTAAGTCAATTAAATTTCATCTGAAATATGGCAAACTATTGTAAGGTTTGTGATTAGCCTCTCTTGATTTTACAGTTGTACCGCTTACGAAATTATTCATCGTTAAAAATTTGGGTTGCAAAGATCAGTGTGCATTCACGATGTTAAGTCCAACCAAAAATATTGCCTTGTCGTGAACTTGACTTCAACAATAGCTTAACTTTATAAGACTGCACAAACACACTTAATGGACAAAATATTTGCCAGTTGCTCAGATGAAGAGGATTTATAATTGCAAGGATGATCTTGTCTTGTCGAACATGTCGAAGTTCAACGTCAATACATTTTTCATCCCGTGTACCCGTGTCTTAATACCCGACAATCAAATTGTCATTTTTCATTTTCTCAAACCCAATTGATATGAAGCCCGCAATTATTATCTTAGCGCTTGCTACGACAACCTTAGCCAAGTTGTTTGACCCATGCACGAGCGACAATGATTGCGGCTCAACTGAACTATTTTGCATACAACCCACTGGCCCAACTTGGGGTAAATGTGGGCTAAAGCACGTTGCTAAGTCGGGTGAGCTATCAAGATCGCAAAACATGGGGGCTCAATTTGCATCAGCTGAGGATATCGTTCAACAATTGTTTGATTTGCACAATGCTGCCCGCGAGGAAAATGGAGTCGAATCATATACTTGTCTTGACTCAACGCTCAGCTCTCTTTCCATGGACCACGTTAATTACGAAATTGAAATTGGCGACATTAATCATGATGGCTTTGGTGAACGATGTGAAGCTGCTGGGAATCCTGGTTTCTGTGCTGAAAATACTCTTTATGTCTACGAAAAAAGTGCTGCTTTGATGACAAAAAATTGGATGAACTCACCTGGTCACCGAAAAAACATATTAAACCCAAGTATAAACCACGCTGGGTTTGCTGTCAAAATGGCTTCAGATGGGCGATACTATGCCACTGCTATGTTCACTCAAGATAGCGGAGAATGCCCACCATAAATTTTGACTTATCAACCTTGGTTATGCTTTGCATTCAGCTAGTCTTTTCATTAATACATGAATTCCTCGTAATACCATGTTTTAAATTGTAGTTTCCAGATATTAGAATGTTTGGAACTTTAGATTATGCTGCAAAGAGTGATCAAAGTTGATATCAACTTGAGAATTTAACTAGCAATATTTTCTCATAAGTGACTGCCTCGTCGATTGGTTAAACTTTGCTTATCTCTTACTAAAAATTATGGAGATGGTGAGTGTCAGTGATTGTGAAGACAGATGAATAATGAGCAAAGTTGTTATTGATAATTGTGCCAATGTCAAAGTTTGAGTCAAAGTAAATCGACAGCTTTGGATTGGGGTATAATAGATTTCAATTATGAGCATTCGTTTTCGATGATAGTCGTCATTTTAACTATTACTACTGCAGTAGTGATAAAACAACTTGTTCCGTGTAAGCAAGACAGCGACTGTGGCTTTCATGAATAATGCGATAAATCTGTTTGTCAATCCTTACTCAAATCTGAAGAAGTTCAATACTGTGGAGTGGATAGCAATGGCACAAGAGGAGGAGATTATTGCAAACCAAATAATCGACGTACCAGCCCAGTTTAACCTGTGCCAAAGTTTATGGCTAACGCGGTGGAAAGGGCTTTACCAAGCCACTGTCAAGTTGGTTCTATGTAAAAGAAGCAGGACAAGAATGATTGCTTCCTACCAATATATCTGTGGCGATGCCACCTATTGCATTCAGAGTAATATTTGTGGTGACAACGGTGATATATGTATGCCCAAAAAAAGGAGACACTACCGGTACAGAGATTTCTCTTTCCTTTCATTTCATTTCAAAAAAGGGAGACACTACTGTTGCTGACTGGATCAAGACATTGAAGAATTATATTTCTGCTGGCAAATATGTGGCATCTTCGGATTCAACTCGTCATATTGTGCATAAGGCCAAGACCTGTGTATTCGATGTAGCATTGAAGTCGACGAAGGTCTCAACCACTGAAATCCAAACCCAAGGCCAAGAGGTTATGGTTGTTAAGAATGATGCCGACAATATTGTGACGGGAATCAATACAAAGGCTTGACAGGCGGTAGTTCATGCATTCCATCAACGAATACTATTTCCAGTGTCAACTAACTGAATAAGTAGAATATAGAAGGAAGTTGATATCGACACCCCTTTTTAATCGACACCATGTAATAAGAGTCACACTGAAACCTGAGCTACCCTCTTTGTGAATTAGTTCTTTCACTTCCCCGCATAGCACTTAGCTTCAATGTCACTCGTACCAGATGCGCAGTAAGGCGCAAACTGGTAGACTCTGTGTAATAAATGGTCTGCGCTTGGAAATTATAATGATGTATGTGTAACCATGTTTGTATTGGTATCAACCACTTAAACTATTTGAATTTATGCATATGCCAGCCAAACATCAATACAAAATAACTGAAGCTGCTTCATCTCAGGGGCTATTGTGATTGTTATTGGGATTATTGATACTACTTTGTGAAAACTTGATAAATCTGAACAAGTGATTTGGAAATTTTCAAAGCAGATCGAGTTTACAATCAGGGTAGGTTTTCGTGATTAGATTTCAATTTTGTTCTTTTTCTTGTAGACTCTAATTGACACTTTACATTTTACAAAGTTTGATCAACATAAAATCTACCCTACCCATTCTGTTGTATGTGGCCACCGCGATTGCTCGGAAGCCTAACCATTGCACAGGTGACCAAGGTTGTGACCCTGGTGAGCAGAGTATTTTCCAAGAACTCGACAAAACTTTTGGTTTCTTTCTGCAGTTTTCGTACTTTGTGTCAAAAAACGAATCTAATACCTTAATGTGTCAAAATAATACAAACCCAGGGAGATGCGTACCAAAGGCTCAAATGTGCAGCCCCCAAGGCAATGTTTGTGGTGACAACGGTGATCTATGCCCAAAAAAGGGAGACATAGCTGTTGCTGATTGCATCAAGACATTGAAAAGTTATGTCAGTGCTGGCAAATGTGTGGCACCTTCCGATGCAACATATCAAACTGTGAAGAAGGCCAAAATCTGTGTCTTTTCTAAATCTACAAAAAATGGAGCCTCCAGCTCCTGAAGTCCCATCATCTAAGTCCCCAGTCAAGTTGGAGCTCATGGATGTTGAGGATGATGTAGTTCCAATTTGGCAAAAATGTGGCGGGAAAGGAAACGAGAGTGCAGCAAGCTGTACTGCTGGTAGTCCTTGCATTCAAATTAATGACTACTACTACCAGTGCCAACCGACTCCACCAAAGAACAATGAGTTTGCAACTTGGTCGCAATGTGGTGGTGCGGCCAACAATTTTAATCCGAACGGAATGGTGTGCCGTGAAGGAGATGTTTGTACAAAGTACAGTGATACGTATTCGCAATGTGTTCCAAAGCAATAATAGGCTGTATGATTGGATTATTAGATATAATTCACATAATTCAAGATGAAGTGTCATTAAAAGCCCAAAGATTTGATTGTTGGCTACAAATATTTTAATAACATAACAGGCAAAGTTATGGATGCTAGAATTATGTATGGAAGATAGGCTAAATGACAGTATTGTGTCATTTTATGTTTGGATAGTGCATTAAGTTGATTTTCTCGACAATTCATGATGGAAAGATTTATAAGACAATCCCTCAATGTCATTTCTTTGGATAAAAAGCTTTTTGTCTTTCGTAATCATGCAATTCTTGAGTGCCAATTTACCATTTTACCATGATACAGTACCTGACAATGCCACAAAAAATACATATTGGTAGGATTAATACTAATGAATTTTGCCAAGTGAAAAAGCAGAAATTAAGACGACTTTTATCACCTCAGGATTTTACTTAGAGGCACTTGTAATGGAGATCTTAACGTACTATTCAGAATTGCTTCAAGGATACTTGAAAAATGTGTCTTCTTATATCCTAAATTATTTCAACGCACGAGCTTGCTGCAATCACTACTCAGTTGGTCGACCCTAATATAAGATAGAAATTTGCACTTTTAATCATGTGAATTTCTGTGCTAAGACGAAAGAGCTATATTAAAATAACCTTTACATTTGTTCGCTGCATTTACAAAGAAGTTACAGTAAGTAAAAAGTGTTGTAAATTGTGATTGATGTCGAATTGTGAGTTAATCGTTGCACTTGACCTTTGCTAAATAGCGCTAAGACTGCACCCTATACGTTGTTGTGAAAAGCACGATGAAATTGAAATTTTCTATGAAGCTTTAATATGCCCTAAACACCTAATTTGTATGAATTCTAGTGAGGATGTTCAATGTGAAGTAAATTCATCAAAAAACCAGAAACCATCTAAAAGCGGGTGGTCGAAAGTTTTTAGATCATACTAGTCAGCTATTAAAATTCTGATAAAAACTATAATCTGATTTGACAAATTACACCTGGAGATGCAGCCCATTTGAGTGCCGGATCGTGTTGGAACGCATGCACCCATCGGGTACCTAGTACACAAAAAATATCTCTAGTATCTCCATCGTATGAACGCAAATACGCGCTATATTACAATTTCCAATAAATACTACGAATGACTGCAAAATCAGACAACTGTACAACTTTACCCTGCCAGTCTGGTTTTGAGGCAATAACCATGAATCTAATGACCCGAATCGGAGCAATAACAACTCAGCTCACTGCAATCACTTTTCGATTTACTTTAAATCATGCAACGAACAATTCTTATTGCCGCCATTGCTGCCGCTGCTTCTGCAGATATTTCACCAGAAGAACGCACTGATCTTTTGGCTGAGTTGGAATCATGGGAACAACAATTTGGTAATATTGCTAAGCAACACGGCTTCTTGCCTACCGAATTTCATGGCTTATCTGGTGAAGAAGCCACGAATCTCAAATTGCAACGATTGAAAGATAATAAAGCCAAGCTTCCTGAGCTCCAAAAGCAAAATCCTGATGCAATTTTTACTATTATGAACCCGTTTGGTTTGATGAATGAAGAGGAGTTCAATGATTACGTTCAAAGCTCCTTTCAAGCTGGTAAATCAACACAAGACGAACATATTGAGGAATCAGCTTCTCTTGAGGCTGCTGGTAGTGTTGACTGGACAACATCGAAATGTATGCCAGCAGTGAAAAATCAAGGCCAATGTGGATCTTGCTGGGCATTTTCTGCCACTGGGGCTGCTGCCATGGGCAATTGTATTGCCGGTGGTGGTTTGTATAACTTGGCTGAGCAACAGGTTGTTGACTGTGAACACGATGGCCAGCAAGGATGCAATGGTGGTTGGGAAGCTAAAGCTCTTGATTGGATTCACCAACAAGGTGGACTTTGCCTTGAATCTAACTACCCTTACACCTCTGGTCAAACCAAGAAGGCTGGCAATTGCCAGAAGTCGTGCAAAAATCAAAAGTTGCCATACGTTGGTAAATCTGTTGCCATTAAAGGAGAATCCGCGTTAACAACAGCTATCAAAAAGCAACCAGTCACCGTTGCTGTCGAAGCTGGAAATAATGTCTGGCAACATTACCAAAGCGGTATTGTATCATCATGCCCTGGAAAACAATCTGACCACGCCGTAATTGCTGTGGGCTATGGCTCTGCCAGCGGAAAGAACTTTTACAAGATTCGTAACTCGTGGGGCGCAAGCTGGGGCGAAAAGGGATATATTCGTTTGCAACGTGGTGTCGGTGGTAAGGGCATGTGCAATGTTGCAGAAATGCCAGCCTATCCACAGTTGACTGGCAAGAGCCGCACGGCCATCAATGAAGACGAAGCATTGGACATCCCTCCAACCAATTCGACCTCTTTGTAGGTGATTTACGCAACGTAATGTTTGAACAAGTGTATGTCATGTAAATGAAAACATTTTTTGTCTTTTGTATGATCAGGTGATACATTTGAGGACTTTTTATTGCTGTTATGTGCAGTTTAGAATTCGTCAATTCATTTCTAGTTTTAAATATCATCATTAATGGCCGCCATCAAGTTGTTATAAGTCACTTTGTAAATTTTTCGTGCTTCTTACTATTTCAATGTTGAATATTATACATCAAACATTGCGATATAATAGTGAGAATTATCTACTATTTTTTACAATGTTTACTTCTTGAATAATGCACAACTTATGAGTAAAGTAAAATTCATGGGGTTTATTACACTCATTGCCAATTACACTCACACGAACGTGGTACTACTATAGTACACTTTAAAATGATATTTTCATGTCTCACAATTCGCAGGGTTTTTCAAGAATGCCTTGCCAGGAATTTTAAAGACCACTTCAGAAGGTATGGCATAAGCTCAATTTAGAAAAAGTGACACATTTTTTGTCGTGCATAGGCAATCTATATTCTTTACATAGTTTACGAATGCAAACTAAATCCGAGAAACTGAACAACACAGCAACCTTGAGTAATGAGTATGACAATTTCTAATATTAATCCTGATGAATAAATATATACAGCTTAAGGTGAGTATTAGATGTACATATATTAAACAGAGGTTTTCAAGATCAGGAAACAAACAAAATTTCACGTATTACGAGTTCATTAACAGAACAATTATGCACGCCAGTCAGAGGTGGATCCAGAATCCCATGGATCATCGCTTGGATCGTCACTTGGATCATCGCTTGGATCGTCACTAGGATCATCACTTGGATCATCGCTTGGGTCATCACTAGGATCATCACTTGGATCATCGCTTGGGTCATCACTTGGATCATCACTTGGTTCATCCGTTGGGTCATTACTTGGTTCATCAGTTGGACTATCCGTCGGAGTATTGGTAGGACCCGTCGATTGGATTTGTGGGTACGCTGGT
>JNBS01001140.1:0-19025 GCA_002081575.1 Thraustotheca clavata | reverse complement strand
TCGACGTCGTATCGTTTTATCGAGGCATTCGCTCACATCGCCTCGCTGGGAGATACTAAAGGTTCCTGCTGAGACTAGTTTAAACACATCTACAAGCGGATGTTGCCATACTAATCTCCGTTAAATCACTTTTTCTGTATTAGATTCACCTGTTGCCATGTGCGATCTTTTTGGCAAATTCAAAACTGAGAACAATCAATCAAATGATTGCTGGTTTCAAATTATCAGATATTTGCTGTATCAGTTGATTGCTCATATTATAGAATCGATCATCAGTTAATTGCCCATATTGGCAAAAACAAAGCATCAGTTGATTGCCCATATAGATTAGAAATACAAATGATAAAGTTGATTACAAAGAGATTTACTAAAAGGATGGAGCTGAAGCAATTTGTTGTTGCGTCATAAGAGTCTTGAGAAGCAAGTCTCTCATGCGAATTTCTGCTGCTGTATGAGGAGATGTATGATATCCATTGGCATCATGAGTATGCGTCACATGACCTGAAGGCAATGGGTGCGTAGCTGCAGGAGTCGCTAAACGTTGTTCCATTGTGACAGAAGCTAACATTGCTAGTCTTTCCATGGTCTCCGAACACGTAGCACCAAGTGAAGTACGTTTACGAGTATCTGCTACACAAATATACCCAAGACGAACACCATTTCGACTAAATATTGGACAACCAGCAAAGAATCGCAAGACAGGAACACGATCAAAAGCATCCATCGTATCATTATCAGCTCCAGCATCCAAGATTACAGTTGGAGAAGTGCCCATGATTTTGTCAATAAAAGTTTTGATTTCACTTTGCAAAGCACAATTTTCAAGTCCAAGTGTTGATTTAAGTTTCTCTGTTGGTGCACCATTAACCAACTCAATCATACACACAATAGCAATAGGACAGCCAAGTGTTTCACAAGCCAAATCACACAATAATGCAAACATTGATTCACACGATGTTCCTGAAAAAATCAATGGTTCAAATGCATCAAGTTTACGACGCCATTCAGCACGTTCTTCAGCCACTGTTTTATCATCAAGACTAGCAAGAGACATACGAATAGCTTCTCCACAATGGCCTTTGGTTGAAAAATTATCAAAATTGTGATGATTATGATGATAGTGACTTTGAGATCTCAATGGACCATCAGCTTCTGGATTGCTGGAAAAGCTAATAGCTAATGGACTACGATCATCCAAAGGATTTGAAGATGTAGAGCGATGACGTTCAATTTCAAAGTCTGATTGTGTGAGAGATACAATTGACTTTTGAGCTGTTGGGTGCAATGGGACAGATTTCGCTCGAACACAACAAACTTTGCAAAGACGAATTTTGTTTGCTCCAAGCACAGGAAGATCAACCGATTTAATAACACTGCAATCATAGCAAATAACTTCACCACAAAGACGACAATGATGTTTTCTTCGTAATGTATGAAAATTTCTCATACAAAGAATACAAGCAGCACGTTCATTGTCTTTAACCCATGTTGAATGATGAGCATAGTTTTGATAGCTTAAACGAAGTTCTTCTATCATATCATTGAGACGATTAAGACTAGCAATCACAAGATTTCCAGCATGTTTGGCTGCTTTGGATTTAAAGCTGCCACAAAACACCACTTCGACTTCATCCGATGAGATTTGACGCCAAAAAAGACCAACACGAGATACATTAGCACGAGCAATTCCATGAGATTCTTTCATTGATAAACACCCAACATTATTCCCATCAATGGAAGTAATACACCACATGAACATGGGTTCTTTTTCAGCTGAATTAGGCAAAGTAGTTTGTCCAACATAATCCACAACACAAACATCACGACGTATTGTTAAGCCTGCATCAACAACACCCCATTTGACTGTAATCAGTTCATCTTCTTCATCTCGAAGTGTATGAAGTAAAATCGCATCCACAAAAGCTTTTGGCATAAACTTTTTGAAAAAATGGCGAAGAACATCAGTCGATGTGTGTTTAAACATCGTTGTAAGCTCTGTAGCTAAGCATTTGACAATTGTTGTACAGCGTAAATATCGACAAGACACTTGCATATTGCTTGTATCCTTACGATATTGCACTCCATCTTTCTCTGGTGGCACATATCGCCATTGCTCATTGAATGCCATTGATTCAAGATGATGGGCATTGTCCATAGCAGTAGCTGCAGTGGCATGTACTACGTCTTGATTGAGCGGAGGACCGCGAAAGAACGTCGTGCGCAGAGGGAATTGCTGGTCCATGCTGTTCGTAAAGTGATCGACACGCACGAAAATGCGTGGGCAGAAAGTTCCGGCGAGATCCCCTTCATTTCATTGTCATAGTATTATCCATGTAACATCTTTGGGTATGCTTTTGAATAGTTTATAAAGTGCTTTAATTTATGTCTAAACAACGTCTTAAACAAGGTATATCTCGAGGTATTAAAGAGCTAAAGTTGGTAAAATGGGAGGAATTATTGCCTTAAATTCTTGAACGTACTGCAGATTTGAGAGGCGTCAGCGTTTGTCACTAAACTCTGTTATCTTAAACAAAGCATAGATCCCATCCCCATGCCATCAGTCAAGTACTGATTGCTACTACGAGTAATACATTAATGTGTACTATGGATGATAAGTTTTTTTGTTCAATCGAATATGAATGTTATGACTGAAAATTACACTGTAAAATTGACAGTTACTTTGTGATAGAATTTCATCAGGAGTTTCATAAGTGCACTTTTGACTGAATATGTACAACTGGGGAGATCCACGAAGAAATTCATCATTATCGATGAAAATGATGTGAGAACTTATTAGTAGATAATAGATTAATCAATCGTAGGGAAAAAACAGAGGCAGCAAGAAAAGAACGATTAAGTAAAGTAAAAGCAACAGTATCTAACCATTTACATCCTGCTGTGGAAAAAAAGTTACCTAGTTGCATTAAGTTTTTATTAATCGTGCTTAATATGATGTAGAAAAACAAGAAAAAGTATCTGCTGCTGAGCTTTATATGTCGACGTTGGAATCAAATCAAGAAAGTACATATTTGATGGATGAAAGGTAGTTGATTTTACAAAATTGTTTATTGTATATTGCTAGCCCTTTTTCTGTACACAATGTTGTTGAAAATGATAGTATATTTCATCCCGAATCAAAAATTGAGGCTTTTAAAGGAATGAAAAAACCAATCCAAAGTAAACATGGAAGAGAAAAAATGATTAAAGAGGAATTTGATGAAAATCCGACATGGTTAAGTCGAATGCAAAAAGCAAGAGGAAAAAGTGAAGAAAAACTTCCATCAATTCAACAAAAACCAAGTAGTAAAACTAACCTCTTACCCTCAACAAGAAGTGATCCTGATTTATCATATCGACGAGATTCGTCACAATATCATCAAGATGCTTTGGAATTGTTTGAAGCACCAAGTAAACAAGATATACAACAACGATCAGATTCAGCACCTGCAGGAACTAACAGTACAGCTTTGTACAACTAATCGTTATTCGAATACTCAGTTGATTGTTCCTTAGAAGCCAAAGTGCAGTGCCACTACTAGATTTCAAGCCACTATCTCGTGAATACAAGAGTGATAAGAAGTTAGAACCAAGCATTGATGAAAAGCCTAACAAAGTTGACAAAAATAGCAAATCGAAAAAAGTATGTCCATAGTTGTAGACCCTAAGCCTGATCAGGTGATTATAGACAGCAAATAGTTTAAAATCTCGAGGAACATCATTAGCTCAGCTTAAAGATGAACATCGAGCTGCTTTAGAGCTGCTACAAGAATTAGGTGGTGCATATCCTGCTGAAGATAAGTCACTTGATGAGTCTCCTTTGTCATCACGATTTGGCGCAAAATTACGCTCAACAATCGAAGATGGGCGTGCTTTAAACACGTCAAATGTACAAAAGCTATCCATTTCTGAACTTATGAATGGGATTAGAATGCGGCGGTGTCGATCATGCCGCAAGATTCACCTACAAAATCAATTGATGAGGTGGTGCACATGCATGGTTTTGTGCTAAATGTTCATGTCTAGGTTCCTGAATGCGAAAGTTCACCCATTGAAAAAGAATCTGAGTTTTCGTACGGCAGTGAAGAGTTTGAGACCGATTGATACATTAGTTAGTTATTCAATAGATGTTTTTCAACCATTCGTTCTTTCAATTCTTCTTGGAGTTGATCCTTTGGTTTTTCTGGAGCTTTAGGAGAAGTTGGAGCTTTAGGATTGGTATGATGATGATGGTGCTTTTGAGATGGCTTGACGATGGTTGAAGGAGTAGGTAGTTGGGCAACGTGTTGAGCATATTGGACAAATTCCATCACCAGTTTTGAGCCTTCTAATTCAAAATGGATAACTTCTTCTATTGCAAGTATCTATCAATGTTGAACAAATTTCTCGAAAGAAATCAATTTACCTTTTGCAGATAGATGTCAAACGCATTGACAAATGCATTATCGTCAGGTGCTGGCTTGAATAAATGAAATAAAGAAGAATCAACCACACGAAGTTGTGGAAATGAAATTGACTTCATGCTTGATTCAAATATATAGCGAAGTTGCCTACATAATGTTAAATTTATTTACAAACATCAACTACTTGTCCAAATCAGTAAATTCACTAAATCGTCGCCAGAGAGTCCATTTACAAGTACATTCTTCAAGCCCAGCATTTGTTTGAACAACAATAGATGCTTGACAGCTTATTTCTAATATCTACAAAGAATAGTTCATTAAGATTCTGTCCTAATCAACCTCTTCTTTTTCAATCACATTAACTTTGGTGACAGCTGCAGTAAATGCAAGTTGATTCATTTTCACTGGAGCTTCACTAGCACTCGATGACGAAGTACTATGACTGCAGCAATTCCTCAAATAATTCACCCACACATCAAGATTTGCTCTACTAGCTTCAGTTCCTTCTTTTACTTGAGCACACATAAAATATGGCTTACACCATTAATTATAACTTCATGTATTCATGTACCTTGTGTGATTCTCCATCAATGACACGAAAGACAAAGCGTCGTTTATCAGCAGCAGAAGCAACTCCTTCTCCAAGAGTTCCAATGTTTTCACCAAGGTCTACTTGAGCTCCTGCAAGTTGAATAACACCACATCGTTTAGAATCCCATTGATGGTTCTATCCAACGATTAAAACATATTTATTGACAAGATATTCACTTCATAATACTCTAAAAGCTGTAGTGAAGGGTTTAGACGAAAGTATCGTAGCTGCCAATTCTTAACAATATGCCCTTGTTTCAATAGGTACCCCTCCATCATACAACAAGTAGTTACTAAATGTATCTAAACAACCGAAATAAATCAAGTAAAATGATATATGAACGATGGAAACCCGCATGTATTAGTTAAAAAGATTAAACGACTACTACTTTTTTGGACCCAAACGATCAAGAACAGATCGCTTCTTAGGACGTTCATCTTCTTCGCGTTTTTCGCTTGCACGCTTGGCTGGGGGCTTTTCACGCGTCACAACACGTCGATCACGAGATCGACGATCCGATTTCTTGTCATCACGACGTCCACGAGAACGACTTCGGGATAATTTACGCTTCGTATCTCTTTCTTTGCGCTCAGGTTCTTCACGTTTCACAACTCGACGATCGGACTCTTTTGACTCTTCTTTCTTGGACCCTCGACGTGGTGGTTCCTTACGTTCAGGTTCATCACGTTTGGAACCACGACGATCAGATTCTTTAGCATCTTTGCGATTTGACTCTTTTCGATCCGAGTCTTTGCTGCTTCGATCATTCTCTTTGCGTTCGTTGTCTTTGCGTTCATTATCTTTACCATCATTACCTTTGCGATCATTATCTTTGCGATTCGAGTCTTTACGATCATTGTTCTTTCGATCATTGTCCTTCCGATCACTCTCTTTACGCCCATTATCTTTACGATCATTGTCCTTGCGATCATTGTCTTTACGAGCATTATCTTTGCGATCATTATCTTTGCGATCATTATCTTTGCGATCATTATCTTTGCGATCGGATTGTTTCTTGTCCAATTCTTTGGTTGATTTACGATCACTATCACGACCTTTACGATCATTATCACGACGATCCGAGTCTCGTCGACGATCACTATCACGTCCACGACGACTATCATCTCTCTTTCGATCATCTCGACGGGCAGAATAGTCTCGAGAATCTTTACGAGAACGATTTGTTTCAGTCTTCTTTGGAGCAGGTGTCTTCTTTGCAGGAGTAGGTGTTTCTTCGTCATCATCGTCTTGTAAAAAGTCTATATCGATGGCAGGAGCATCCACTTGAAGCTTCTTCTTCTCTTCCTTCTTCGTTTCTGTGGAAGCATTTTCTGGTTTACTTTCAGTGTCTTCTTTGGCACTTGAATCAGCTTCAGCCTTTGGTGATTTCTTCTCTTCATCTTTAGCTTTAGCATCATCTTTCTTGGTTTCATCTTTAGATTTGGATTCAGACTTTGCTTTTGATGACTCTTTTGATTTCGAGTGTTCTCGTGCTCGATCCTTGCTCTTTGAATGATCCTTAGATTTGGACGATTCGTCCTTAGTTTTGGAGCTATCTTTTGACTTGGAATCGTCTTTAGATGATTTATCTCCATCCTTAGACTTGCTGTCTTTGGCTTTAGACTTGGATTTATCTCGACGATCATCATCCCGTTTATCTCGAGAACGACCTCGACGACTACGGCTACGACTGCGATATCGTGATCGACGATCTCTGCTTCTGCTTCTGCTACGATATCGATCGCGGCTTCGTCGACTGCTCTTACGATCACGATCTTCTGAAGGTTTATCTTTCGAGTCACCATCCTTCTTGTAAGCTCCATGAGGTGGTGGACCATGCATCATCCATGGTGGTGGTGGGCCACCATAATAGTCATACTCTCCATAGTATTCATACTGTCCATGGGGAGGCATTCCTCGTGGAGGTGGGCCTCTCATGCCGTAAGGAGGACGAGGACCACCGTACCAAGGCCCTGGGCCATCATACCATTGAGATCCTGGGGGTGGACCACCATGCCAAGGCATCATCATATGTGGGTGTCCTTCCATTCCCCAAGGAGGTATTTGTTGTTGAGCACCTTGCGCATCCTCTTCTTTTTTACTTGGGGAAGCAGGTTTGGATTCATCTTGAGGTTTAGAGTCTTCTGTTTGTTCTGGTTCAGTAGTTGTGGTGGTAGCTTCATCGGGTTTAGTCTCACTTTCAATGGGTTTGATATCAATCGTATCATAAACATCCCCACCAAACCCATCGTCATCTTCTTCCTCCTCTTTGGATTTCTTTGCAATGTCGAGAATTGCATCAGCAGTCGGACCAAATCGTTTCGAGGCTTGCATTTCTTCTTGTTGTTTACGTTTACTTTGCTCTTCAACCTCTTTAATGATCTTTTCACGTTCTTGTTGCTCTGATTGTGATCGACGAAGGTATTCATCTGCTGCTGTACGTGCTGTTTTATTCGGCAACAACTACTCAAGTCTGTAAGCTTCTATTGTATGAATGCAAGCAGTACCTGTTCTGGTGTCATGCCAGGAGTATGGCACAGTGGACACTCAAAGTTATGCCGAATTAGACGCTCACGAATACATTCATCACATGCTGTCTATGCATGAAAAATGAGATGGCACTAATTAAAACATGTATTACTTCATTGCAGCATGGAATAAGGGCAGCGTCTTGTAGCAATCGCTTGCAAAGGCGACAAGCAAGGTGATCCGGTGGGTTCATACGAAGTTGTTCCAGCGCAGCACCACCTCCAGAGAGAGTGATCAGCTTGGTAAAGTTGTGTGTTTGGGGCCCGATTACAGCGAGACCTCCAGCCAGACCAGTGACAACAGTAATGCCAGAAGTGGCAGGGACTTCTTCAGGGTCTTTAATCGGCTGCATGAATGTCTTGGGGATCCCCGTTTTCTTGGTGACTTTGTGTTTATCAAAATTGGGGTCACCATTAGTAGGACAATTTTGAATAAAATGGCCAGGAACAGCACAACGAAAGCATAGATAGTCTCTTGGAGGGGTTTGGTTGGGAACAACATTGCTTGGTGGGGCAGGTGTACCTCTACCACCAACAACACCACGTGCAGTAGGATCACCACGTCCACCTCGTCCTCCCATAGCTGGAGCAGCAGCAGCATTGTAATTGCCAACACGATTGACATTGCTGCCACCGGTAGCAGTCCATATTTTGTTACCTAGCCTTGTATTTCGCACTTCTTCAGCTTCTTGTGTAATCATTTGAAGGGCTTCAAGCTCATCTTCTTCAGTCTTGGCTCCTCCAACGCTTAAGGAGGTTGGTTCAGTGGCATCGGGTCGTGGAATCTGCAAGAGGAATTGATAAACTAGAATCAATAGATATTGTACCAGTTGTGGCGAGACGGTTGGTAGAATTGGTGGCGGGGCTCTACGTAGGTACATATATGTGTCAAACACGAACAATTTACAAGACAGAGGAAGTGGTTGAAAGAGCATATTAACAACATGTCCAACAATATGCAAGTATGCAGTACGCACGAGGCCTGGAGCTCAGCTTTCAATCGCGCAAGGAGCCCATTGTTGTTTTTTGCTGGCACGCGTTTGACGATCACCGATGTATTCTTTGGCAATTGCAAGCTATCATCTTCATACACTATAGAAAATTAGCTTAGAGTTTCTTCAATATGCAATACCAGTGTTATTTTGAGCATCGGTAATGACGAGTTCAAGATCCAATCCTTTGTTTAACTTCTTCTGTTCAATGATCGCCTTCTTGAGGTCAATCACACGGATCGCTGTCCCTGGGAAGTTGACTGTCCCGAACTCTTTCTCGGATTTGAACTTGAAATGGACCGACATGTAGCGGACACGGCGGAATCGGAACTAATCACCACACACGTCCCTAAAGCCTTTGATATCTTATATCTTTTCTTACAGGTATTGTACCCCGGGGTAAGAATATTCTCTCTGCCATCAAGATTTCTAGATGCCCCGGGGTATAATGTCTTCTTCAACATGATTTTTGGCGCGCATTTTGGATTTTGACACGTACCGAACAAGTGAATTGATGTAAGAAGACGAGTAAGGAGAAAGACAATGGTATAAAGGATGTAGAGAAGACATGAGGAATGATACAGGGAAAAAGAGCGTACTGTGAGGAAGAAGAGTGAGCTGAGAGGAAGAATGGAAAAAAATGTGGGATGAGACGAGTTGGGAAGGTATAGATGTGAAATGAATAAGTTATTTGGAGATGAAGGGAAATGATGATGAATGATGCATCGAGATGAATTTAAAGATCATGATGTGGGTGAAAGATAGTTTGACTGACGGGGCAAAGGTGACGAGTGGATGTGGAGATGTTTCCGGATGATTGTGTTTCGTGACATTTGACAAAAGATTAAAATGATGCAGTGGCGACGATCAGTTGCGCGATGCATGAGCACGGCGAAAGAAGTCAAGATCAATAAGTATAGTGCTGTATTGACGGAACATAAGTCGCGTGGGGCTGCACAGGCCATGTTGTTTGCGACGGGAATCAAAGAAGAAGACATTACGAAACCACAAGTTGGGATTGCGAGTATGTGGTGGGAAGGAAATCCATGCAACATGCATCTTTTGGACCTTGCAATGGAAATTAAAAAGGGAGTAGAACAGCAAGATCTCGTTGGCTTGCGCTTTAATACGATTGGTGTTAGTGATGTCATTTCGCAGTAAGACAATCTACATGTCAACATGGGGCTATAACTGTGTTGATAGAGGGACTGCTGGTATGTCGTACAGCTTGCCATCGCGTGACTTGATTGCTGATTCGATTGAGACTGTTATGGGTGGACAATGGTACGATGGCAATATTCTCGTACCTGGTTGTGATAAAAATATGCCTGGTTGCCTCATTGCCATGGCTCGTCACAATCGTCCATCGCTAATTGTGTATGGTGGTACTATTCGTGCTGGTTGCCGTAATGGTCAAACGATTGATGCTTTGTCAGCTTTTGAAGGATATGGCGAATATCTTGCCAATCGGTAGTTTATGGACTGATTTTTTTCTTTTGACATTTATACGAATAGAATCACTGACGAAGATCGCAAGGATATCATTCGTAAAGCATGCCCAGGCCCAGGTGCTTGTGGTGGTATGTACACTGCAAATACTATGGCCACTGCTATTGAAGTTCTTGGTCTTTCGTTGCCATATTCTTCCAGTTATCCAGCTGAATCTCCAGAAAAAATTCGCGAATGCCATGAAGCAGGCAAAGCAATTCGATACTTGCTTGAAAATGATATCAAGCCCAAGGATATCTTGACTCGTGAAGCTTTTGAAAATGCAATTGTATGAGATTTTTACAAAAGAAAGTGTTAATGGATTTTGTAGGCTGTGACAATGGCACTTGGAGGTTCCACGAACGCTGTGTTGCATTTGATTGCCGTAGCACGTGCTGCTGGAGTTCCATTGACGATTGATGACTTTGATGTTATCGGTGAGCGAACACCTTACATTGCTGATCTCAAGCCCAGTGGAAAGTTTGTAATGGAAGACTTGCACAAGTACACGACAGGAGTCTATGCTATTCTAATTTGTTTCTAGTGTTGGTGGTATTCCAGCTGTGATCAAATACCTTCTTGAAAAGGACTTGCTCAATGGCGATTGCTTCACAGTCACGGGAAAGACTCTTGCTGAAAATGTTGCCAACCTTCCAAGTCTCTCTGACAATGGTCGCATCATCCATTCTGTTGAAAAGCCTATCAAAGAATCTGGTCATATTCGTGTCTTGCGAGGCAACGTTGCTCCTGAAGGTGCTGTTGCAAAGATCACCGGCATGGAAGGCTTGCATTTCAAGGGTATTGCTAAAGTATGCATTGCAAACTAAACTATCGATTCTAATGTACTAAAGGTCTTTGACAACGAAGAAGATATGCTTAAAGCCCTTGAAGATGGCGAAATTACTAAAGGAACTGTTATTGTCATTCGATATGAAGGTCCCAAGGGTGGTCCAGGCATGCCTGAAATGCGTAAGTGTCAATGACAAAATCTCAACCTCATGATTTGATTAGTGACATGTACATCAGCCATTTATGGTGCTGGTCTTGGCAAAGATGTAGCAATGCTTACTGATGGACGCTTTTCAGGTGGTTCTCATGGTATGTGCAAGCTACTAAATCGCGTCATCTATAATATGTTTCCTTAGGCTTCATCATCGGCCATATTTCCCCTGAAGCTCAAGTCGGTGGTCCTATTGCTCTTTTGCAATCAGGCGATGAAATTACAATTGATGCTGTCAATAATCGTGTTGATGTCGATTTAAGCGAAAAAGAACTCCAAGAACGCGCCAAATCATGGCGAGCTCCTCCTCTCAAAGTAAACCGAGGTGTCCTCTACAAATACATCCAAAACGTGTCATCTGCCTCCCATGGCTGTGTCACAGATGAGTAAGCACTAGTTTTGTCTAACCGTGTCCTCGACGATAATGAATTCTCTCCAGAAGAGCTTTCCACCGTTCATGACCACAATTTCTGTTTGGGCAATCACTCGATGGATATCCTTGCGCAATCAAGGATTTCCATGTGATTGCCCAAACAGCAATTAGTGTTGAAGATCCATTCAAATCTTACAACTCATCTTGCTCACATGTGGAAACATCTCCCTCGCGCTGCCCGGCGCTTCTCGACAAAGGAAGTTAAGATCAATCGCCATAGTGCTATCTTGACTGAGCACAAGTCTCGAGGAGCGGCTCAGGCCATGCTTTTCGCTACTGGAATCAAAGAAGAAGACATTACCAAAGCCCAAGTTGGTATCGCCAGTATGTGGTGGGAAGGCAATCCTTGCAATATGCATCTACTTGACCTCGCTCACGCCATTAAAGGTGGTGTAGAAGCAGAAGGGCTTGTTGGGTTGCGATTTAATACGATCGGTGTCAGTGATGGTATCAGCATGTATGATTCTACTTGAAAATTACGATATTTAATTATGATTTAGGGGCACTGATGGGATGTCGTATAGTTTGCAATCACGGGATCTTATTGCTGATTCGATTGAGACTGTGATGGGAGGACAATGGTATGATGCTAATATTTGCATTCCTGGATGTGATAAGAATATGCCTGGATGTCTTATTGCAATGGCCAGACACAATCGTCCTTCGATGATTGTATATGGAGGAACTATTCGTGCTGGTTGTGGCAAAAACAATGAAAAACTTGATATCGTATCTGCTTTTCAGTCCTATGGACAATATATTGCTAAAGCGTATGTCGTAATTGATTGAAGAAAATGACTAATATGATGCAGAATTACTGAAGATGAACGCAAAGATATCCTGCGTAAAGCTTGTCCTGGACCTGGTGCTTGTGGTGGTATGTACACTGCTAATACAATGGCTACTGCCATTGAAGTACTTGGTTTATCGTTGCCATATTCGTCCAGTTATCCTGCTGAATCCCCTGAAAAGATGCAAGAATGTCGGGATGCAGGCAAGACAATTCGATATTTGCTTGAAAAGAATATTAAACCACGTGATATTATGGTTCGCGAAGCTTTTGAAAATGCTATTGTACATTATTCTATTGTAATTACCATTGATCAAGTTTTGTAGGCTGTAACAATGGCACTTGGTGGTTCTACGAATGCTGTATTGCACTTGATTGCTGTGGCTCGAGCTGCTGGTGTTCCATTGACGATTGATGATTTTGAAGTTATCAGTGAAAAAGTACCCTTTATTGCTGATCTCAAACCCAGTGGTAAATACGTCATGGAAGATGTACACAAGGTTGGTGGCATTCCTGCTGTGTGCAAGTATTTGCTAGAAAAGGGAATTTTGAATGGTAATGTTCTTACTATCACTGGTAAAACTCTTGCTGAAAATGTCCGTGATGTTCCTGGTCTTTCGGACAATCATCAAATTATTCATCCTATTGAAAAACCGATTAAATCCTCTGGGCATTTACGTATTCTCCGTGGTAACATGGCTCCTGAAGGTTCTGTTGCCAAGATTACTGGCAAAGAAGGTCTTGAATTCAAGGGAGAAGCTCGTGTATACGACTGTGAAGAAGATATGCTTAAAGCTCTTGAAAATGGTGAAATCACAAAGGGCAATGTTATCATCATTCGATACGAAGGACCTAAGGGTGGACCTGGTATGCCTGAAATGCTTACATGTACTTCTGCTATCATGGGTGCTGGACTCGGTAACGACGTAGCAATGCTCACTGATGGTCGATTCTCTGGTGGTTCTCATGGTATTTCTTTAATTTCTTTTCCTCTTATCTAACATATATCCATAGGTTTTATCATTGGTCACATTACTCCTGAAGCTCAAGTTGGTGGACCTATTGCTCTTGTAAAGACAGGAGATATTGTAAATATTGATGCAATTAAGAATCGCATCGACGTACTTGATGTAACAGATGAAGAAATGGATGCACGTGCAAAAGCTTGGGTAAAGAAACACTGTAATTACAATCTTTACTAAAAATGTATCTACATAGACTGCACCCCCATTAAAAGCAACTCAAGGCACATTATACAAGTACATCAAGAACGTCTCATCTGCTTCCCATGGATGTGTCACAGATGAATAAGTGGTGTTTGATATTATAATGCTTGTTTATCAACAATCCAAATGCGTAAAACAGTTTGATTTTCTTCCATTTCATCTGCAAGCCATTCCGATTGCATTTGAATATCTTGTCTTTCTTCAATCACAGTTTTTAATAGTACTGCAAATCGATTACCTGTTTCTGTATGTAGTTTGGTAATTTCCAATGCTTTAGCATTTAATCCAGATGATGTTTTACCCTCAATTAATCCAATGATCCACGTAAGACAAAATGAATATTTTTTCAAATTCATTTTGCAAATATCATGTCTAGATAATCAAAGTTAACATCATATCTTTTGATATAAAAAATTGTACCGTAGTAAATCTAACAATTCATGTTCTCTTTCAAGACGAAGACATTGTTTTGTCATTCGATTTAAAACACGATCAAATAATTCTTCATCATGATCATGGCCATGAACACCATAAGCATAACATTTATCACAAAGTTCTAAATGAGCACAAGATCGACAAACCCATTTAATACCAACAATAGGAGATCGATGACAACCATCACAAGTTGATTTTTCATGTACAAATTTTGTTGGAGTTGATCGAGAACAAGTCGAATTGTTTTTAGATGGAGGTGCAAGTCCCATAAACTTTTTTGCTTTGGAAGAGAGAGAATGAAGTCGAGTTTGATGCCCATTGTCATCATTTGAAATAGCTACTTGATATGGACTTGGTGGATGACCTGTTAGTGAACCACTTGAGCCTCGTTTGATGTATATAGGTGGTGTTGGAGGTGAATGAAGAGCTCGAGAGATAAAATAAGGCTTGGTTGGATGTAATTCACGTAAAGAATGACAAATAGAAAGGGATGCATCATTGGTTTCTTGCATATTGAAAAGATGTTCAGCTCCATAAGGATTGGCATATTTGGATTGAGATGAAATACGTTCACGTGGACTTGAAGGAGGATAAAGTTCATGTAATAAAGCATCCGTTGGTCGTTCTTCATTATCTTCTTCAGCTTCTTCAGTATGGGATTCAATATGTGTTGGAGTTAATACAATTCTCGCATCTGTGACGATAGCACTTCGAATACATGTTGACACATTAACTTTAATCTTTCCATCACGAGAAAGCTTTGGAACCAAGCTGGAAAGTAGACTATCCACATTATCTGAGGATAAATTCATGACAATTTGATCGATTTGGTCATCCACATTGCCATCAATCAATTTTAAAAGCTGGGAGCGCACAGGAGGTGCTAATTTACTCAATTCTCTGTATAAAGCACTCGTATCATGTTGCATTGTGCCTGAATAAGCAATCCATCCTTTTTCATGTCCAGAATCTGCACTCAAATTTGATTTTTCAAGCGTGGATTTTCGCAATTCTTCAAAATCCAGCGCTACTTGACGCAATCGTTCTCTCGCCTGCCGCAATTCGGTGTTTGCAACGTTTAAATCATGATCTTTCAGCACCATTTTCTGCACAAGTTTCGTGTTCTCCCGCTGCATTTTGATCAATTGGGTCTTGATCGGCTCATGACTCCCTATAAGCTCTTTCTCTCGCTTCTTCTTGTCTGTAGCTACGTCTAACAACGTTCGTAAAGCTGCTACTTGAGCTGCTTTAGCTGAAAGCTCCTGTTTAAGGGCTGCTACTTCATGCTGCAGGCTTTGGGCAGCCACATGCAGCTCTCTCTCTTCCATCCTACGATCCCACTCTCCATGAGCATCGTAGTCCACGTAGAAGCCTCGCAACTTGCTCGTTTTGAACGAAAATTGCTTGCTTTTGATGCAGTTTATGATGTACAATGCAAAGAACCACTTCTCTTTGTTAAGTTTGCTCCTAATGCACAAGAAGAACTCATTCGATTGTGTTTTCAAGGAAGAATTGCTGCTCAACGAGTGTACCAAGTGAATGCTTCATGTAGTGATGCAGGATGGATTGCTTGGAGCCAAGAAATGAACAAAGATAAAGAGAATCGAGTATTTAAAGTAATGGCTTATCCTAATCATTTGCAGCAAAAACTTGTGGAAATGATAGCTCATGAAGGCTTTCGTGTCCATCCAAAAGACTACACACATGAATTACATGTTGTATATGCTGCTCCATTGTTTCTCTTTGGTGTTATTGAAAGAAATGGTGAATTTGGGCACGTTGATGAAATATTAAATGTACCATGCCGAGCTTATCATAAATTAGCTGAAGCATTAGCTGATTGTGTTCCATTCAAAGATGGATATCATGCTCTTGATATTGGAGCTTCTCCTGTAAGATTTATGCTTTAAGTATTGATACTATATTGTTATATAGGGAGGATGGACAGAATTTTTAGCCAAAAATGGAGCTCATGTAGTTGCTGTTGATCCTGGAGAAATCACTGTACATGTAGAAAATATTATTCATTTACCAATGTTGCTTGAGCAAGCATTTGACCATTTGAAAACGATGAAGAAATTTGATCTTTGTGTATGTGATATCAACATTCGACCTCATAAAATGGCTCAACTTATTGCGTCTGTGGCACCATTTCTTCATCCTAATGCTACAGTTGTGCTTACTTTTAAACTTAGTCGACGTCCAACTCAAACTGCTGTGGATGAAGCTTTTAATTCTGTTTGCAAAACTTTAAGTAAGGGCTTTCATGAGTTTAAATTGACATGGTTGCACGCCAATACTATCAATGAACGAACATTATTTGCCAAGAAGAAAGCTTTCGTGTAAATCTTAAAGTTGTTGAAGAAATGTATCGAAAGCCTGCAAATCTATGGAAATTTTTTCCCATACTTCTGAAGCAATGATTGCTTCTGGCAAATAACCAAATTTACGTTTGACTTCGACATGAGTCATGTGGAGATACTGTCGAACGTGTCGTAATAAACCTTCAACAAGAGTCTTGCATCGAGTTGAGTTTTCATGTAAATGAGTTACTCTGGATTGTTTTAATTTGCATGTTTCTTCTTGGACAAGTAGTTCTAGTTTCAATGCTTGTAGTTGTGCTGTGTTGGTATCAATCGTCTTTTTCATGTCATTTATGGTTTGAGACTGACATTCAATTTCTTTTTTTAAAGTTGCTTTTTCCATTGTAATTGTATTCAAAGCTTTATCTTCTTTTGACTTTGCATTCATAATAGCATCTACATAGCTTTCAAGAGTAGCTGTACATTTTGATGCAATTGATATCATTCCTGTAATCTACATGAAGCATTAGAAACTTAAATTCCTTTTTAATTTGACAAGGTCTTTTTCACAAGCAATAGATTTGTCAATATTTTCATCAATACTCTAAATAGCAGTGAGAATCTATATGAAAAGCATCATACCATAGTATGTTTGTTGTCATGATCCAAAGGTAATTCCTAAATGAAAATGTAAATATTGTTTTTTCAATTGTAATCACTATTTCAATATGACATTCTTGAATCTTATCTCTAATACTCAAGAGATTCTCTGTGAGTATTCCAACTTGATCTTCTAGTGTTGTCAATTGTTCTCGAGTACGTTTATGTACATCCATTTCAACATGCACGGAAGCTTTTAGATTTTCATTTTCACGTATAAGTACTAAAAGTTTTTCCATCAATTTGGCGTCTTGTTCTTTCAATTCATCAAGCATTTCACTCAAAGTAACTCGTTCTAAGAGTTCTTTTTCCATTGCAGCAAGACGAGCTTTTAGTTTTTGAGTTGCTTCTTTTTCTTTTTCAAATTTACGTCGCTTAGGAGCCCATGAAGTCATTAGTTTTACAGCATTCTCTTTCCATACTCGCAATTCATTCAATTCAAATTGCATGTCATCCAAACGATTCCGTAGCTCTAAATTTTCAGCTTTTGTTAAATACAAATCTTCCCATTTTGTAGTTGTTTGTCGAACCATCACAATCTTAGTAACTAACTTACTTTACTCCTGTCAAGTTTAACATGCAATGCAATTAATCTATTGCTTAGATTGATGTAATTATGCAATAGAAAGATCAATCTTCATACTTAAAAGAATATTAAAGAGCAATCAAAGAATCAATGCTTCAAAAATGCATTTTCTTAAATGAAATGAATTAGAAATCTATATATCGGCTAAAGACTTCCTAAACCTAAATACAATAGGTAAACGCTTGAATGTTCGTCTTGTAAATAGTTAAACGTTTACTTAACTATTTCATTTGTTGTATTTTGGCTTAAATTTGTGTAATTTTGTTCTTCATACAAAATGCATTTAATCAACATAATAACACTAGACAAGTTCGAATGTATAACAAAGCAACTGATATCAATTCACAATTGAAACTCGTCAAGACATACAAGATATCAAGAATATTCATCCTCAATTAGGCATTGAAACAAGCCAAGATTTCGATTTTGTAAATCTTGACGTGTTTCAAATGTTGATTTGTGCCCTTCAGATCATGTACATCTTGACTTGTTTCAACCAATGGCCCTAGCTGTTTGTCAATCTGTTCATTTATTTAAACTTATTACAAAGTTTCAAGATGGTATTCGTTGTAGTCTTGTGGATATGATGAAAGAATATAAAAAGAAGATGTGTTTTGAATGATTGATCCTTCAGATTTTCTATACAAAAACAATGGCAGCTCACGAGTAGACAAAATTATCACTGAGGTTCACATAGTGATAAGTTGTACTGAAGATCGTTAGTTTTAGTTTTTCTTTGGACACAACACATTTACCTTGCCATGAGTTCGGCCTCACATCATACGTACAAGTCGTAGATGATTTCCAAGACCACCCCCAAAGAAAAATACTTGTTCATTTTTTCGTTCCATTCTAACGATAGAACGAAGCATCAATCAATCACTTTGTGAAATTATACCAGCCAGGAATCTAAAATCGCTATAAGTTAAAACAATAGCAACAAAATACATGTGATATCTTTGCATATTTCTTTTAAACATTCAAATGACAAAATGTGATTCTTATTGCAGTATCTCGACTATCATCTATTGTTTAGTAAGTAGATCTTCAAATGCTGTCAATTGTTCTCTAGTACACTTATGTGCATCCATTTCAACATGCACGGAATCTTTTAGATTTTCATTTTCACGTATAAGTACTAAAAGTTTTTCCATCAATTTCGCATCTTGTTCTTTCAATTCATCAAGCATTTCACTCAAAGTAACTCGTTCTAAGAGTTCTTTATCCATCGCAGTAGGACGAGCTTTTAGTTTTTGAGTTGCTTCTTTTTCTTTTTCAAATTTACGTAGCTATATATCATCAAGTTCACAGCATTCTGTTTCCATACTCGCAACTCATCGCAATCTGGGTAACTAACAACACTAACTAACTTCGAATGCTTCAATGATTAACCTTGTATAAGATCACTACAACTAGCTTTAGCATAAACATGCAGCAATCAATGTATCTTTAAGCTTATAAATGTTAACCATTCTTAAATAGACAATCAATATCATTTCCTTATCATGACATTTATCTGTCAATGATTCAACTTTTCATAAATTATTGAAGATGATATTCTAATCTTATCTCATTAGTACCTGAAGATGACA
>JNBS01001137.1:0-17489 GCA_002081575.1 Thraustotheca clavata | reverse complement strand
GAGCGTCGGGAACGGGAACAACCACATACATCTTCGCGGCCTTTGTTCCAAGGGAACCAATGTCGTCTTCGGGTTGCAAATTGGTGGGAACATCCTGAGTATTCGCATTGAACGCTGTCTTGTCTGGGTAGATGAGGAGTTCTCCAGCGTCAATTTGAGAGAGGAGGTTGGGATACTTCGCTTTCACAGCATCCTTGAGCTGGTCGATTACATAGTCGGAGGGGATAGACACAGAACGCGCAGTTTTCTCTTTGCTCACAGCCCCCCGCTGATCTACAAGATGAAACCAAACCTGTCTATTCGCCATGTGGTTATCTAAAGAATGACGGTGTTTCGTTTTTGCAATTCGAAGTTGTTAGAAACTTCGATTCTGATGCATTGATATTATCGCCCAATTGATTGTCTTTTTTGTATCTCTTTCTTTCAGCAATACCTTCGACTATACTCACAACTCGAACAATAAATCTTCTTAAGCTTTTGATGCTTTGTGGAGATGGTAAGTGTATATGCTACCGTTCAGTTCAAAAGTGTCAATTATGGCCCAAACTTCACTTGTTGGAAAATCCTGAAAAAGACATCAACAAAATCGTTGTATTTCATTGATTTCTTCTGTACATACATACCAATCTACACTATGATGCAGCAGTGGTCGATATTGCACCCAATCTCACTCTACGTGTCAAATCTTTTGAAGAAATGAAAGCAGCACTGTCCAAACCAAATTTATGTGGTTTAGAATTTTTTGCCAGGCAATTTTTTTGGATTAATGGAAGACAATTAGAATGGTGCAAAAAAAATTTTACTGAAAAACTATCAAAGTTGAAATACATCTCACTTGATTGTTTGAATTGCCATCAATTTGAAAAGATTACAAAATTGATTGATATATTAACACTTCTTCCGAATACTTATCTCACAATATATTGATTTCAGACGCTCTACAAGTATCTATGACAAAGGTATTGTGACATCTCCGGTAAAATGGTCGAACCAAAACAAACAAACACGACTTTGTGTAAAAAAATTCTCAAAACCATTGGAATCATTTCTAGAACAGCATTCAATGGATTCACCAGTTGTGTGGTCGAGCAAGGGTATTTGTTGGTTGAATTCAAATTTTACAACCTCGAATTGGCAAAATTGGTTTTATATTGTAGTGAAGTAGAGCAACTATGTGGCATAACCAAATTTTTACAGAGAGCAACACATATTTATTCACTTGCATTGCATTTCATAAAGCGTATATATTTGTCAGACGACACAATACTACTTTTAAAATCACTTACTCGATGCTTATTGCTTCAAAAATTGCTTCTCCATGGTTTATAACATTATGGCAATAGCCAAAGTAATGAAAATGACAAGGCACATACAGACCCTTAAATTAGCAAACAATATTCTAACAAAGGACAATATCATTTGGATAATGACCAGTCTGAAGATATCGGCATATCGATTACGGCTTATTTATGATCTATCTAGTGGTTGTGTCGATGAAAAAACTCGAAATATAATCCAGCAATTGCCTGATACTCGTTGGTGTGTTTCCAAAAGAAATAACCAGTGTACTAAGTAATCAGTTTTTAAAATCGTTATGATCTGGAAAGTGGTGCTATCATTGAAATGCAATCCGCCATTCTTTAGTCAATTTCTTATAATTTTTAATTTTACGCTTTCAAGTAAAGTGATGACGCTACGTACGTTTATATTGGTGGGCGATTTGAAATTTGGAGGAGTAACAAAAGAAAGCATTTATAATGAATGATGACTTGATAAGACATCAAAGTTGGCTTTTTGAATATCAAATGAAGGTATAGCATAAAAATTATCATTAGCAAGGCGTGGAGTACTTGGTTTCGTCTTGGGATTTATGTGCGCTATACATTACTCAGTTGCATATTAATCTAGTGTAAAATTACCTTGTCGTAAGATTCAGCAAGAATTTTGTCAATAAACTGAGTAATGTGGTATATTGTGTGGGTGCAAACAGAATTTAAAAGTCTGATAAAAATGTCGTAGATTAAGTGCTCCTTGATCATTGAATTACTCTACAAAATTACTTCAAACTAGTCATGTGTCTGCTTTTGTCTTGCGAGGAAATGAAGCAAGGTGGAACATTCAGTCATATTGTTCAAGCTCATTTTGTCTTTCAATGACCAGGAGCATTTTTGAAATTCATTTCGGTCATGTGATGGACACAAGTATAAAATTGAAAATAGGAATGTACAATTTCGACAAAAATACCTGAAAACTATAAACAAGAAAGATTTAGAGCTTTGTCTTCACTCACTAGCCAGATTGAGATGATAATTGACGCCCTGCAGTCTATTACCCCAGCAATGCACCTTAGCCCACCGTCAATATTCCCAAAGAGCAATTCATGCACTTTCAAGAGCAAATAGCTTATTTTCTCCCTAAGTGTCTTTGTCAAGATTGTATAAATTACCTTGTGAGCAGACCGTGGGAAATAGCTTCTATCCATAATAGACATTTTACAATGTACAAATGGTCATTTCATTCCATGATACCAGTTATTCCTATGACATTTAATTCAATTGCCGTTTTCTTTACATTTCGGCTAATGAATGCTTACAAATTGTCATTGTGAGCTACCATTTATGAAATAATGTACTTGGAACACGCTCCATCATGTACATCTTTCCCACACGTCCTCTGTATTCTTCTTTGCCTTGCACTTCACTGCGGCATAATTTATTCGACTTGATCATTAGCACAAACGCAGCAAAATGAGCGCAAAAAACACAGAGAACTTGCATGGCCTGTTAGCATTCATGTCGTGTGTTCCTTGTGCTCTTTAATGCTTCTTCTAGTTTATTCCATTGTTTCAGTGTGTTAAGAATCTGTCCAACATAACATCGTTTGACTCGGTATGAGATTTCAAATATGACAATGAAATCGATTGCTGGTGCATCTACTGGAAATAAGAGTAATCAAAAGTAAATGATTTAAATCAATCACCAATTATGAAATGACAATGTAATTTCCATGTCAACCTTTCCAAGCAATATTTCTTCCACGAGTCATTTTTTCAATGAATTTCAATTGTCTTCGTATGATGGAGAGATAGCAATCGACAACAATAAATACGAAAAGAAATAATGAGTTTTATGGCTGAGGCCATTTCAACTTCTTGACGATTTGCTGTCGAAAGACCAACCAGAAAATACAAATGAGCAAAAAATCCTGGTGCTTTACAACTAATTCCTTTTACAAAGTGCCTATGCTCCAATGACGATATGCAAAAACTCAAGAACGGAGCTTCAAGAAATCGCTTTAACATTAAAAGTTAAATTTATTGATTAATTTAGATTAAAGCTCGTAAGGTTAATTAGAAGGAAGCCAAATTTGTATTTTATCCGCGAACTGTGAATTGTTTAGCCATGATGAGGCGTTGGAAGCACCAAGATGTCAAGGTCAAACCTAAAAGCCTCATTCAATAGATTTTTCAGTACACTAAAATCTATCACAACTTGTTCAATGAATTTTTATTTTCTTTATTTACATTGCGGTATGTTCTGTCTAGTAGTAAAGGCAATGAGTTAAATGATGCAATGAAGAGTTATGAATCGATCATTATCTTTCCTATCGTAAACATATAACCATGTTATATTAAATATACCAAATCATTTTGGTATTACCATGATTATTAAAGTAGCTAATGAGTAAATGCATTCAATGGAATAATCAACGCTTTGAGAAGTAGAACCACTCAAGTGTACATCGAACTGAAAAGGGGAGTTTGACGAACTAAATTAAAAGCATATTCTATTCTTTGCTTTTGTAGAAACTCAGGTTCAAGTTCATCGGCCATCAATTCGTATCTTTCAAGCATTTCTGCCGCTGCACTATTGCCTTGTTTGTTAGATTTAATTAATCTTTGGCGCTTTGGTGCTCTTTCTACCAAAGTAATCGGCATTTCAATGGACTCTTCAGTATCCATAGTTCTTCCACTCATAATTTCTTTCATTGTCTGTAATCCTTTTGCTGGGTTTGTTAGTACCAATCTTACAATTTTCTTTTCTGCAGCAAACCACACAAATTGCCAATAATCATTTAAGTTTGTGAGCAAACCAACAGGAGCACAATTTTCCTCGGATTTTAAATGAGCAGATATTAGTCGAAGCAACAATTGCAAGCGCTCTTGGTTGGAAATTTCTGATCCTCTTTTTTTCTTCAATTCAATCACAAAGCGAAGACCAGGAAATATTTCATGTATGTTGTACGTGTATCGATTGACGATAACAAGATCTGTCGTCCCTTTAAGTGTAAAGGGTAGGTTACTTGTATGACCCAAGTTTAACAAGCCTGTCATCTCAGACACATCAATTAAAAAATCTTGCTGCACTCCATTTTGAAATAAAGCATCGTGTAGGTGTTCTTCAAGGAATAATTTGTATTTACCTCGCTGTTCTGCATTGTTTTCTGGTAAGTCTGACCATTCATATCCAGCAATCGACGTATCGTTCGTTTGTTCAATTTGAAGTGTGCAAATAGTAAGACCAAGTTCGTCCAAAAGCGTTTGTTCATTTTCTGCCGAGCACGTTGCTATCGAGTACACTGAGCGCTTACGCTCTCGCTCGTCTAAGACTCGATTCATGGTCACCTCCAAATTAGTGCTTGCCGCATTAATAATATCCTGTTGAGGAACAACAGCAAGTACATGGATTTTTTGCTTGATAAACTCTGGATAATCATTGTTCCCTCAAAATAATGGGACAGATTCTTCATTGGATTCATTCGATTGCTTTGGTTTATGCACTCATCAACAACAGAAGAATCTGAATTGTCAGACAACCATGTACTATCTTTGAGTGCAAGATAAAGCTTGAGCTGGGCCGTATCACAAAGAACAGCGTTTGGAGAATCATCCTTGATCAATCTCTTTAAGCTTGCCACAGATACCTCTTGGGTATTGACTACGAACGAAGTTGGTTCATCTTGACCAACTAAGCAGAAGACTTCAAGCATCAAAAAAAGATTCTTTCCTGTTAAGAAGAACTTGAATAAAATATGGGTATAAATTCTTCAAGATAAAACCTCCATATGAAGAAATTACCTTATATAGTCCATAGATGATGCAAAAATATTGATCTGTTTTAATTGGTCCATCTCATGATGGACACTTGACAAGTTTTATCATTCTTTGACATATTATGGGAGCAGTGTATTTAGGTCATAATATCTCTACCAATATTCTTCCCTGGGAGATTTAAACTGAAGTCATACAGAAACGGCATTCAATATTTATCAAACACTACAACTACAAGTAAATGCATCAGAAGATTAAGTTAAGCAAATAAAGATCGAATCAAAGTTGAGGATCCGAGAAAAATTTCACTTTAAAAAAGTGGTGTGACATAATTCGGGTCAAACAAAAATTGCAACAAAATCGTTTATTATGTGCATTCTAACGATTAGAGACGTCATAAAAAGGTGTTTTGAGGTAACACGAACAATTCACCATTGCCTGGTTCGTTTGTTTAGAGTAAAATTTTACCATTTGTCTATTTTGACAAATTTTCCCCAATTCATTCACTTTGGCATTTTCTACCTTTCAAAGCTGTGTAGACTTGACACAAGACGGTTTTCTTCTCGCATAAGTTATTCTTCACATATTTCATTCATCTTATCCCATTTTAAACTTTCAATTCTTCTAAAGCATTATTTGTTTCCACACAAGCCACCACCACTGCACTAATAACATCCGTACGAGTCTTTTAAAACACCAAAAGGAGCACATTTTTGGGTGTCTTATTCGAAATTTCATTGCCAGAATGTGTCTGATTTTTGACATCTCCGGATAACACTTGTTTAATTATTAAATAAACAATCCGGATAAAGTTTTCTTCGATTTCAGACACTTTTTTGGCACAATAGCATCGAATTCAGATAAATTTTTGCAATTACCCCACATTTTTAGTAGTTTGACTCGATATTTATTTTTGTGTAATGCGCTTTCAGACACAACAAAGGTAGAAATAGCATTGAAAAAAGTAAAGATGTCTTCTGATACCTTTTGGGCTGCAAGTGGACTCCAATATAGGGTAGCTCAAAATCAGTACCTTTTTTTAGTGCTCATTGCCATTCCTTTTCAATCTTTTAAAGCGCCATTGGATGTAGTTTTTACAAGACTAGCCAATTAACATTAATAAAAAGCCTCAATACTCATTTTTATTCGCTAAAAACCAATTTTCCCTAACTATCCTGAATAGTGTCTCGTTCCAGATTCTGTCAAAGAATGATATATGCAGATAGATTATCACTTTTTTGCAAGTACTGGCTAATACTCGGCAAATCGAGTGGCTACAGTACCTTTTATCATAGTCAAACTCACGTCCGTTAATATTAACATGAGTACTAGTATAAATTACGCAGATGCTTTTGTTTTCGTTATGGTGGTGTGAGATTTTCTATGTAAGTTTGCCCAATATAATTAATTTTGTTTACTTTTGATATAACTATTACTCTTGTATCGATATGAATGGTGAACTATTTGCGTGGCATGGCCCAAACAAATTGTATCGTGCAAGCTTTCTTAATACCATAGTGTAAATTCGACATTGACTTCGTTCCTGCTTCAATAAGCTATACACTGTGGTACTTCTACTTCATCGTGTGAAAGATACATAAAATCTTCATTGTTGTTCATAGTCCAGTGTCACTTGGTACTCCATGATGATTTTTTTTGGAAAATTAAATTTCTGTAATGATTGTTTGAATTGTAAATTTATACATATTTATCTTCTGGTTTGCGATGTAAGAATTCAAAAGCACCCATGTTCATCTTAAGAACTCCATTATGAATTCTTGGGTTGATAAATTGCATACGACAACAATAGTAAAGCTTAGCTGACAAAGATTTAACTTACCATCATGACTGAGGGAATTGGTGGCAAGGATGACTTTTGCAGTAAGCAGAGAATTCTTTGATGCAGAGAATGATGCATTTTGTGATGCAAGACGATAGCAATAAAATAGTCATTCAACAACAGCTTTGAACCGAGCGCTACTTGAAAATCTTCAGGATCAAGAGTAGATAAAATTTGTTGGATTATCAAGAGAAAAGTCACTTCCAGTCAAAACTACAAATGAAGCTCATCTCTGGTAAACAAAAGTTCGCGAAGCATACCTAAACCATGTTTAACAGCTTTCTCCAAATATTGCCTCAACAACATATAACAAGTGCATGATGCAAAGAGTTTGACAGCTTGATTGGACTTTACAATTGTTAAGGAAAACACGGGTCAGTTATATACAATTCGACAAAGTCGAGCGATACATTCTGACAAAGAAATTCTCCAACAAAAATGTAAGTACAATAGAATGAGGTAATAATCACCACAATAGTGCCAATACCTTAATAGAAAATTCGGAAAGATAAATAACATATTCAGACAAGTGTTGTTGATCCCATGAAGAATGTTGTGGTTCAAAATTAATCTCAGAGGCTACGTACATACTTCTAGTATTGTATTGTTTATGAACTTTATGACAATTTGATTTAGTCAACTTTAAACTTGTGGGAGGCAAAACGAAATACAAGCACAGGCTGAGGATCAAATATCCACCTTTTAACGATCTCCAAGGCTTTTAACAAGGATGACCAATAGCATGCTAAAATTTTGTTTAAAAGAGATAATCCAATTAATCAATGATAAGGGCATATTGTTCAATTTTCAAAACCAAGCTAATTTCAATATGGCCTGACATTGTCTCGATATAATCAATATCAAACACTAAATAATTCACGAGTTAACTGAATGAATTATACTTAAATGTCCATTCTCCACGGCAGCATCCGTGGCAAAGTGATTATTCGATTAATCATATCAAATCTTCTCAAACGAATCGAATCAATGCATTTTGTTGTTTTAACAATTTCCATCCCGCAATTGCAGATTTTGCCAAGCCATAATTAAACAGGTCTATAAGGTCATATTTTACATCGGAGCAGTATACGATTGATCCAAATTTTTTCACTTGGTGGTGATCAAACAGAAACATACTTGTTGAAATAAAACTTGCTCTTGCCATATCCAAGTATATTTTACATTATTGATACATATTTCTTGATTGAATGAGGGTATGGTTAGTACTTATTTGTTGTGGACATAAAGATTTATTTTGGATAATATTCCAATCTATACAATGTATCAATACATCGACCCAAATCTTTTTTAACCAGAGAAGATAAAGGATTTCATTGAGATTTTGAGTCAAAGGATTTGCTATCGATAGAATGATTCCATTTCGCACATATAATTCAAAAGCATTGTCATATTCAAAGTTAAAATGAGTCTAAATTATGTAACCAGGAGGCTGTACAATATAAAAAACTCGCTTCCAAAAAGTCACGACAAATTTTTTATTTGTTTAAAGTATCAATGCAACAGAGTTTGCGTTTGCGTTTGCTAGATGGGATTATCGAGTGTTCACGTTGCTGAAGAAAATTTACAATCTCCATGTGGCCATTTAACTTAGCATTTCTGATGGTCTCGCCTGTAAAGTTTGCGATTTGATTTTCCACGAGATACTTGACGACTTCAAATTGGCCATTCGCAGTAGCTAAATTGATTGCACAAGAAGGAAATTCTTCGCGCCGATTTTCATGGATGTACTTGATTATATTCAATTCACCACATTTAACAGCAATTTCAATAATCTCTGAATAATAAAGTTGCTGTGCGATTGGAAAGAAGGAACTTCAAAATATCTAATTGTTGATATTCCCATGCAAAGGTGAATGCTAAATCAGTACACCCTTCGGTTCGATTTTCATGGAGATATTTGACAACAGATAAATGATCACAAGTAGTGCATCCTTCAGTTCTTTTTTCGTGTAGAAACTTTACAATGCTTAGATGGCCATTTTAAGCTGCCTTATCCATTGTTTTGGTGATGCAAGCTTCCGTTCGATATTCATGTAGATACTTGACAATATCAAATGACCAGCAGCAGCGTCCATAGCTTGTGTAGTACAACCTTCAGTGAGATTGTCATGAAGAAATTCGACAACATCAAAATGACCATTTTCAGCAGCAGCGTCCATTGCTTTTGTAGTGCTTCACCTGTAATTATGCTATGGAGATATTGAACAACTTGTAAATGACCATATTCTGCAGCTTTGTCTATTGCTTCATGGGAACATTCTTCACCAAAATCATGCAAAAGCATAACAACATCCAAATGACCATTTTCTGCTGCATTATCCATTGCATCAGTTGTACATCCTTCATCGCGATTCTCATAAAGATATTGAATGATTGCTAGATGGCCCTGATCTGCAATTGCATAATTAGTACATCCTTCAGTACGATTTTCATGAAGATATTTCACAACTTCCAAATGGCCATTGTAAGCTGCAAAGTCCATTGCAATTGTGGATCATCCTTCAGGATTATTTTAAACTTTACGACTTCCAAGTGACCACTTGCAGCAGCACCATCCATCGCTTCACTTGTGCATCCTTGAGCACTATGTTCATTTAAATAAATCACAGACTCCAAATCGCCTTTTGAAGCAGCTTTAGACATGACTCCAATCGTGTGCTCAATTCCACGCCCATAATGTAGGTATTTGATCATTTCTAAGCCATGAGCATAATCCATGCAAAATTCATCAGAATTTGCAAGTCCGTAGCTTTTCAAGTATTTGAGTACTTCCACATGACCATTTTGTATTGCATTTCCCTCTGCGCCGTTGTTGCATCTTTCTGTTCTGTTTTCATGCAACAACTTGATAATGTTTAAATGACCATTTTCAGCAGCACAACACATTGTCAATTCTGCATTGGTTACTTTGCTATTAAAATGCAAGTATTTAACCATTTCCAAATGTCCTCTATGAGCAGCAATTTCAAAAGACACGCTACCAAAATGAATTAGCTGAACACCTTACGTTGTGACGAGGTAATTTAAAAATTGCACATGACCACCAGCAATTGCAGCCTTTGCCAATGGATATTCCAGTACATCACACAATTCATCAAGCCACATATTTTCCATTGCAGGTACCAAAATGTGTGGAATGGTATTGTGGATTTCTTGCATGGTTAGTCTATAATCCACACTCATCTAGTACACCTATAAAGAATACAACGGATGCCCATACAAAATACTTATTGAGCAAAGTATTTTTGATTACCATGTTTATTCCATGCTGATTTCGAAGGACTACTGGTACTGTAATTCTGAAAATTACAGTTGTATTGTTATAACAATACTAGAGTTGTGTCATGTGTAGTTGTTGTGATTGTGAGTGTTGCAGTGGTGTATGTCTGAGTTGTATTATTAAAAATATTGTATATTTTAAATTTTGTGGATACAAATTTTAAGTTAAATATGTATAATTTTAAGCTATTTTAATACTAAATAGGGTACCCAATAGAAATGTAGGATTTAAGGTATTTCAGGAAATTACCCAATGAAAAGACAGAAAAGGGCTTATAGATATAGATAACTAAATTCTTGCAACTCTACTAATACGTACAGCTTTTGGTCAATTCGAAGGGCTAATTCTAACTATTATCGTCGTGTTGTCGTCAAAAAAGAATTCAATCTCTACTCATCAAACACATACCTCTACTGTATCTATTGGGTGCATTTTACACGGGTGGTGGTATATATTACTATAACTCTGATAAATATAGATTTTCCTTACTGGTTATAAATGTTTTGATAAACTAAGTGCATATCTTTTGTACATGAGGAAACGACTACAATTGTCAGCAATCCAACTCTTCTGTATCTTCCTTTTCTACAAATTGATCATTTTACAATTTACTGCTCACCAACATCATGAAGCTATACAATGTCTTTGCACTCGCTTCCGTTTTCTCGATAAGTGCAGGTCAAACTTGTCCTGATCCCTACAGCGGGACTCCTGGGGACAGTGGCTGGCTAAAATACATCAATTGTGGTGAGAGCACAAGTTCTTCATCAAACAAGAATTGGCCTCCATCCAGTTGTCCAGGAACGCCTGCCAAGCCTTGGCCAAACGCTGGTGCTTATAGCTTTCCTGCCAACTTAGATACTGGGTATGGGCCAAACATGACTCAAGCCCAAGTGTATGCCATTATGTCGTTGGTTTGGGTGATTGAAAACGGTGGTGACAACTTTAAAGGTGTTGTGCCATGGTGGAAAGCTTACAGCTACATTCAGAACATAGGTGATGACCGTGGATACACAACAAACATTGTTGGCTTTTGCACTGGTACAGGAGATGACTTGATTTTTTTGAAAAGTTTGCAGAAGTTGGAGCCCTGCAATCCTCTTGTTCAATATATCCCAGACGTCCAAGCTCTTTCAAAATCGAATTCTGCCAAACTCACTGGATTGAGCGGATTTGCCAACGCTATACTTCAGCAAGGTGGTGGTCCAACTGGTAGTGGTCCTATTAATCCAAATTACCTCCAAGCAACATGGAATACATTGGCTGACAAGAACAGTGATGGAGGCTATTGGGGTATTGCAATGGATCGTTCTCGCAAGTATAATCTTGGTTTACCTATTTCAAAGGGTCAACTTTATGACATTGCACTAAATTCTGGCAATGTCGACTCGATTATTAAAAAAGTCACTGTGCGTCCTCCAACTGCAGCCGAGTCAGGTGGTCAACAAGAAAAGTTATGGCTTGCTGCATTGCAAAAAGCTTGGATTAAAGTAATTTCAGACAAAAGCAATGAATTGGATGGTGGTCAAAATGACAGAGGAGTGATGTGGCAACATCTTTTGGACCCAACTTCTACGACCAAAAACAGCCAAGGACAAATTGGGGCAACCAATAAAGTCCCCTTGTTGCAATTGGAATTGCCAATGACAGTCAATGCATATGGAAGTACCGTCACGATTCAAAAGCCTTAATCAAATTTCCATCATTAAGTTCTATCGTACTAATCTGACGAATGAATAAATATATGTTTTGGTTGTGAGTGATTCCTTCTCACAAATACAAAATTGAGTACTTACCTAACATAACAACTTCATACTGATTATACTGGGGGTTGACTATGAAAACTATATTAAGGCAAAATGTTACCAAATAGCTGAATATGGGCACATTTATGCATGCATGCTTTTACTCGACAAAATGGTTTATCAATTGTTAGAAAATTTGTGCTAAAGTTGCATTAACTCCTTCAGTAACATTTTGGCTTCCAGTCCGCTTTCTTGAAGTTAAGCTGCAAGTGTAGTTAGGAGAGCAAACTACTCGGCCATATTTACTAATGCAAACGGCAATATCATCGCAATCATTATCTCTATTATGGTACCAGGCTCCAGGTCCAATTTGAAGATTGACAAGATTGCCATCATGACTTTCGTCAGTTAGCCACCAAGCATGATTGTCTGCATCCCAGCTTAAATAACTATTTGGGATCCACTTGTCTGCACATCGGCGAATTGTTTCGCCAAATATTGATGTAGAATATCTTACGCGTTCCTCATCGTCAAACAACACAACGGATATCATATAAATACCAAACCACATAGGTTGTAGATCTTCTTGAACCATGCATATTGGTCCAGTAATAAATCCCGGTGCATTATATCTTGTTTTTGATTCAACTACTCGTGACTCCATCCAGCCAGAATTTACCAAGGTCAAGATGCCACCAGAACCAGGTGCAGTCCACATTGTAATTGAGGACGTTTGACCACCAAAGACTGCATGGGAAAAAGTACAACAGCAATATTGAACAACCATGAACGAGGGCTAGAAAAGACAAAAAAAATATTCATGTTGGATGAGATGACAATAGACTTTGCACTTGGATAAAAATTCACAAATGAGTTGCTGGAATGATGATTTGAGTCGCAGAAAACATGGATAGATAGGCTAGACAATGACAAATATCCTTGACACCTTAAAAGTTTCTCCAATAAATGGAATTGTACAACGTTACAATTTATTATATCCTCACCAAAGAGTTTTAATGGAGCAAATGTATGGAACCAAGTTGTGAATATGATGTATTCGCTTCGCCTGGTTCTTATGTCCAAAAAACCATTTACTATCCTAAAACTTATTTACAACATTTGAAGTTGCGTATTCTCGAGGTTAAATATTATACTAGTTGAAGTATCTTTTTCATTGAAAGGCAACTGAAATACAAAAAAGACGATGTACAACAATGACGCCATTCATACTATAGATTACTTGAAATTGCCACCTGCCTTTGTTGTGAACGAATTCCTGCAATGTGCACGCAGATGTAGTTATATTTGAAGTGCAATATTCATGAAATGATGTATGTCAGAATAATTTAAGGAGACTGATTGAATTCTTAACTTCACAGCGGTACGATGTATTGGTGTTTTTATCGTCCATTTGCAGTACGCCATTCAATTGACGACGTCAAATTACCCTTATCTAACAATGAATTATCCAACAAGCTATTTTGTGTTGGCCAAGTGTCTCTAGCAAGATAGATATGGACGTCGACACCCATATACATTTCTCATTAAGATCAAGATAAGCAAAGGTACATGATAGTTGAAAAAAGCACTAACTACTTCACTAAAACAAATAGAAATTACTCGATAGAGCTCTTTTGGATCGCAACAACTACGCCGCTCTACTAAGTTCATTCTTGCGTTCTTTGGCATGAATCACATAGTTTGCACGCTCGTCGATTAAAGCAGCCTCAGGATTTTGAACAAGATGCGATACAATATCTGTGTAGCCCATGTACACAGCAAAGTCCCATGGTGTCCAATGTATAATTTGCGACTCACCAATTTCAACACAAATAGCTCCATTGATGCCGTTCACTATGTACTTCTCCATTTTCAAATACTCATTTAAATCCCCATTAGATGCCTCAATTGCGCGATGATACTGATATTCCGTCACATTTCCAAGCCACTTGTATTGTCTTTCATCATTTCGTGTGGAATTTCGTCTAAAAATTTCTTGGGCAATAACAGGTTGGGAAGAATTGGAATTTGTGGTATCAGGTTCTTCCGATCGCAGTTGCATCACTTGCCTTACAACATCAGCAAGTCGTAATTTACTTCTTAATTGACTTATATTTGTCGGGGTCACCAAAGGTTGAGTTGGAGGTGACCCATTGCTTTGAGAAGTATCAATATTTTCATCATCGGGGTTGATGTCAGATTCAAATTGAAGTGATGTCTGTAGAATTTGTATGAAATCTTGCTTGGGAAGCATCGTCTTCTCGAGGGCTTGATTGACAATTGGCTTTAGATCAACATTGTCCCAAGTAGTTTCAGAAATGAATTTACAGTGTGAGACTCCTCAACAAAATTGAGTAATTCAAATGGATTTGCAAGATCAATCAGGTTTTCTCCCTTTTCCTTCACTAGTGGTCCACCGACTAAACATAATGCCATAGACACAAACCCCAGAACTCGGCGTTGTTTTTGCACTTTTTCTTCCCGCTTTCGCTGTTGCACAATAAATTGCCCAATATTATTCATTCCATGGCTGAGATTGTTGATGCAACTACTGAGTTGTCGGTAACTTTGAATAACTTTAGAAATTGCGTAGTCTACTTGCTCTAGACGCCTTTCCACCATATTCAATCGCCAGGTATTTTCTTGGACTTGGCGCATAATTTCAATCAAATGATCAATGTTTTGTATATTTGCTTTCGCAGCACGATGTTTCCACAATTGATACTCATTTCTTGGAATAAAGCCACAGTCACGACAATATTTGATCATTCGTTTGAAAAACATGAGGGATTTGTCATCTAAAACCATATTCTCTGATATGATGCGTTCTAACGCCTTAATCAGCACTGGTTTAAACAATTCAATTGTGATCGTTGTTGTACAGTTTGCAATTGTATTTGCAATACTACACAAGGGTCGTAGGTCATAAACACTTGTGAACTTTTCTGTGAGGTTATCCAATTGATCGATTGTAATAACTCCACTGGTAATCATCTCATAAACCATCATATCATATTCATATTTCTTGACGTATTGAGATAAGAGAAATTTTAAATGGTCGGATGCTGCATAATCTTGAGGCAAATGTGATGAAAATGACCGAAGCATTGGGTTAGCACCAGCATTTAATAACTCTAAAGCTACATCTTCATGATTTTCATGTAAAGCAACATGAAGTGGAGTCCAGTTGTCTTCCATTGGATTCACAACATTGCATTGCGCATTATATTTGAGCAATAATCGGACCATATCGATATGACCCATTTTACTTGCAAGAAATAGAGGTGTCTTTCCACATCTTGCTGGTTCATCAACACTTGCACCATTGTTGATCAGTTCTTCAGCAATTTGAGTGTTGTTAATAAGTGCAGTTTGGCAAAGTAGGGTGTTTCCATCACACACTATAGAATTCAAATTTATATCCGGAGATGAGAATATATAAACAAAAACCATATTGTCATCTCCATCTTCAATTGCCTGTGCAAGCATTCGCTCACACGATACATCATATCTTGGTGGTTCTTCTAAAGAGCTTATTCTATCTTGAGATGACAAGTAATTTGAAATAGCTGGATGGTCACTTGCAATGTCAATTGTTGACTGACCGTACTATTGGCAATTATGATACTGTACACATATATCTCAAATGCAGTCTTACATTGTTCAACGCGTGAATCTTTGCTCCTGATTCAACAAGTGATTTAACAATCTCAAAATGACCACACTTGGCAGCTTCATGCAAAGGAGTCATTCCATCCTAACGTACAAAATTAGACCTCCATTAGCTAGTCGTCGATACCATGTTGGGTTTGTTAATGTCGATGGCATGATTCAAAAGTAATAAATTTACGATGATTTCTTGACCTTTGTGGCAACTATATGATAGAGTTGTCCATTTACGCTAAGTAGCAAGTTTTAATACATAAAATACTACTCAAATACCTCTCCAGCTCTAGCATTTATATCGCCAATATCATTTAATAAAAGACGTCTTTCTATTTCACTCCAGCGATTTTGTAGAGCTAAATGAGCTAAACTATTGTTTCCACCTTCATCTCCAACCATTTCAAGGCAAGATTGGCACGGACAGCCATTAAATGGACCACAAAGATCACCACATATGCCACTTACACAGAATTCTTTGTGTTTTTCACCACAATAAAATACATGACTGGATGGTAACTCTGTGATTCCACCTTGACCTTGACCAAAACCACGCCACACCAAATTCCCATCAGAATTGCAAAGGATGAAGTTTTCTTTAGCAGTGCATTGGAGCAAGCCTGACAAGGGCATCCCTTATCTGGGCCACATCTACCATTACAATTTCCACAAAAACAAGCTTTTTGTTGATTGATTGTTCCACAATAAAGTGTATGACCAGCATCAAGTATTCCCAACCCAGATTTTCCATAATCACCAGGAAACATTAATGCATTATGAGAATTTAAGCCATACATGCCACTTGCTTGAATTTGTTTAAAAAAGGCATAGCAAGCATCACAAGGACAGCCAGAATCTGGGCCACATTGTCCGTCACATTGTCCACAACGACATTCATATTTGTATTTACCACAATAGTAAAGATCAGATCCCATGACACCAATTTGATGAACGAAATTATTGTCGGAACCACAATATACGATATCGTTGTCGACGTTGACTCGCAACATTTTCAGACTTGACTGAATAAACAATGCCCACCAGTAAGATTTTGAAATGTAATGCAGTCTTGCCTAAATGAAGTGAAAAAATGGCGATGTGCAAAGACAATCCTGTACAAAACCTATCTAAAAGTCCTGATACAAAACCCCTCAACGAACGATCTCTACTCAAGGCCAACCAATGTCCAGATCTGAGGCCAATATATATATTATATGATTGTACTCTTTTTTGAACATGAATGAATGATATGAATTAGAGTTCTTTATACAAACTAAAGCAAACTAAAATTTATTTTGTGAAGCTGGAGGACATAATGGGTCTTCTTTTGATATGTGTATTGGAAAAGATTGCAAATGCCATCGATATTGAATCCAACGCAATGCTCCCGAGAAAGGTAAGTGTTTCCATGATTGTTTCCAGTTAGCTTTATTGTAGTAACATCCCAGTAAACTACATAGTTTAATTCGACGTTCTTCATAGCGTTCTAATGATGGAAGCATCTTTTCATCCTATTCTCAAGGCATACCGTGTTATTCTTCTTTCAATAGGAAATCTGTTCTGAACAGAAAACTTTTGCCATTGCCAAGCCAAGGTATGAGCATTCGATTTTTACATTCATGTAATTTTGTTCTCCGCAAGATATGTCAAGAATATAAATCCATTAAAAAAACTTTGTTTTAATGCTCTTCCATTTTGATCAATTATCCAAAGATTGTTAATAATTGGTTGATACCACAAGTAGAATCGTTGTTGCTCATCAGTTGTATTCGCCAATTCTTTATGTTTAATCCATTTACTTCTGCAATCATTGTGCATAGAAACATGACAGGTACTGTATGCTAATACGAAGTTATACGTTGGAGCAAGCCTGACAAGGGCATCCCTTAT
>JNBS01001135.1:0-20309 GCA_002081575.1 Thraustotheca clavata | reverse complement strand
AGTACGAAATTTAAATGATTTAAATGCACGTTTGGGTGTATTACTTCTTCGACGAGTATGTCGAGTTTCAACTGGGGTTATATTACGCAATTGACTTGTAATTTTATTGATATGTTGGCGTGACCAATACAATTGGAAAAATCCATACAAGTGAATTAAAGCACATATTCCAGATACAATTGCAGTGCTCAGTGGATCAATTAAAGCTAGAAAATTTACAACTGCGGGCATTTTTATAAACACAACATGAACAGCTGAAATGACAGCAGCATATATTAAACATACCCAAGTAATAACATCCAAAGCACCCCAATGCAATCTTTGATGGCACACAGGATCATTGTCATCTTCTCCAACTGGAGCAGTCATTATAGCACAATTAAGGTCTTTATACAACCAGTAAAAAGACCAAAATATGTCAATGCTTTAAATATCTCCCACATACCAAAAACGACTCTAGATCATATCAATCACTCGTGAAACACAATAAAAATGAATATAAACATATCACTTCAACCTAGCAATTCATGAAGCCATTATCCATCAGGTTTAAATTCCTTTCTAATGGTTCATTATTATAGCTCTATTTCTCAGGTTTAACTCTTAATAGCTCTAGTTTAAATGCATCACAACACAAACTTTAGTACACAACAACTTAATCACTCTTGACACTCTATTTTGACTGCTTAATATTGTCGTATCTAGCAAAATCATTTCAGTTCTTTTTGTAGACAGAGTTTTGATTGAAAGTTTTGTAAAACAATTATTGTCTAGTACCATATTAGATTGAATCGTTGGCTTTGTATTGCATTAAAGCACTCTATTCACTCAATTACTCTGGAACTCTTTTACAATAAGTTATCAGCTTGTATTGATAGATAAATAAATCATTTTCAACATAAAAACATTATACTTTACAAAATAGGACTTGGCGCTAAATCTTAACGAAACGTAATGAACCAATCCAATTCGTCCAAATTTAAAAAAAAATGAATTAGAAAATTTGTATGGAGAATTAAATTTTATAATATAATTCAAGGTCTCGGATGGAATTGCCGACAACATCGCCAAGGCATGGGTACTACAACGGGAACAAGTCTCAAGCAGCTTCTTCAGGGCTGCATTCAACACCAGCTTCAGTACAAGCAGGAACAGAAGGTCCATTATCAGCTGTGGCACAGCCAAAAACACCAGTGCCTTCAGGTCGAATGACCACGTTAAGTGCAAAATCCCAATCTGCATTGGATGGAAGCAAAGACTCAACGACAGCAACGCTGCTCAACTTGCTTTATGCCTTTCATAATGCAAATACATCAGAAGAAGTGATCTTGTCGCTACAGACACTTTTCACTTGGTTTCAAAAGCAAACGTATCATCCCACACAAACACCACCAGGACATAAAGGGCCTTTTTTACCGATACAAATGCTTCGACATGCAAAGAATGAATTTGTTCAATGTGCACAGATAAAACAAAGTCGACAGCCGTATGTGTGGACGAATATTGTTGCAAAACAATATGCAATTATACTACAGCATTTACTAGTAGCAATTCAAGCTCAATCAACACAACTCCAGGCACGAGCTAATCCACCAACACCACATCTACAAAGTCAATTGACGGTTAGTATACATGAAGCTCATGCTCAGTACAGCAGGCAACAACAAACTCGTCCAGGTCCATTATCAGTACCAAGTCAGCACCATGTAGCTCATTCTTCAAGCAATAATCATACCATGTCATCTTCGTATCATGCTCACAAGGTTACACAAGTAAATAATCCTCCAAGAAAGCCCGAGTACACTACACCAAGTAATTCGTCACTTGTGGTCAAAGTTCCCAAAAACAATTCATCCATAGACGCTAAACCTCCCTCGTCGTTTGGTATTTCAATGCCTCCAACTCCATCAACGTCCAATGCACCAGCTACGTACCAAGAGAGTCCATTCTTTGTCGATATGACAATGCGATCAGCAGTTCGACCACCAAGTGCAGGAGTAGATGAAGAATACTTGTATATGCCAGTACGAAATATCACAAAAATCATGAAATCAGCACTGCCAAATGATCCAAGAATTAAAATTGCAGACGATGCCAAGGGTATTTTGTGTATTACTAATGGAATTCATTGTAAAATTGTAGAATTCATGCAGGAATGTGTGACTGAATTTTTACTGTATCTAACAAGTGAAGCAAGAGATCAAGCTGTGTACAACAAACGAGGCAAAACAACAGTCACTGGTTCAGATACTCTTAGGGCATTTTATAATCTTGGGTATTTTCAATCCTGTTGAGCTTCTTAAAAATATCGTGATAGATTTACTCCGTATGGAGATGTACTCAGTGTTTACAATGAAAAAATTAAAGCTGTACAGGAGGAAGCAGCAAAAATCAAGATTGAAAAGAAAGCAGCAAAAACTCAATTACTTACAAGCCAAACACCACCAGCATCTTTTGTTTTTAAATCTGAACCCTCTCATTAGTGGCAGCGTAATAATAGTAGACATTCTTGACAAGATATTATTGCTTTATTCACTTGGTTTTATTGTATACTTTGTTGGTTCTTCCTAATTCAAAGCTTAAATCTTAATTCTGTAAAGAATTTAACCAACCTTTACAATTGTAATAAGCGATGATGGTAGAAAGCGTAAGTGCTCTGCAGCATAAGCTTGACGCATATTACTCTCTTGTTGCTCTTCAGCTTTAAGAATTGCTTGCATTTCTTGTACCTTCAATAGTTTAAGCATTATCTATTAAAGATAATTTACCTGTAGAGAATGCTTTTGAGCATACTCTTTACGTCGAGCCAATTCATCATGAAGAGTTAGGAAAGATGACTTAAATTGACGATAAAAGTCATGCAGTGTTCGTAGCTCGTCAAAAAGAGCGTGGGTGGCATTATACACGGCATCGTATTCAATGTTGATATCATGCATCATATTAAAATTTTCAACGATTTTACAATCACATTGTTCCATGTCGACAAAATATTCAAGCTACTCGACATTAAACAAATATTGACAATAACTTACAGCAATATCGTAAAGCCCACCAAGACGATCTACAGCTTCTTGACTTGATTTAACCAAAAGTACCGATTCTTGTTGTCTAGACGGCATTAGATTACAATAGAGGTCATGGATATTTATTACATAGCTTCATTTGGCGGGATTTCTAGTAGAGTTGTCTATATAATCATATTTATAATCGGTGCTTCTTCCAATATTGCTTACATGTCGTTGGATATTTTGAGCAGTTCTATCAACCAGTTGATAGCAAAAATCTGTCAGGTTCAGCCATACATCGTCCGATGATAAATCGGATTCAATAATCCCTTGAAAATCAAATGCTTGATAAAAACACAAAATCGATCGAATACTATCCAACGCTATTCGTAATTTACTCAATAAGTTCTGCATTCTATTTCATCATAAAAAAACTATTTTACATAAATTCATACAAAGTAGCTTGCGTTTGTGCATCACTTTGCAATGAAAGTACAGTCTCCGAGTCTACAAAATCAAACAAAGTTTTGCCAATTTCACCATTAACCTATAATACATTCATCATATTTTAATATTTTCCATGCATTACCATGACTGGATCCACAGCTTGAGCCTTTAAAGTATCAAAGATAGCATTGATTTCATGTACAATCTATAATTCATTGCATTAACCAAGCAATACGATTAAAAACTAACTGGATCGTGTGCTATCAGAAACTCATCTGTGGCAGATTGCTGCGATGCAATTGCAGCTTCACTAGTCACAACAGAAGATGCTACTGCTTGAATTCGCATTGTCATTGTATTGCATATCTCACGCAACAAGCCTTGAAAGTTAATTGCTTGTTCATGATGTTCTATCAACGCAATTCCATCCTTCTTAAGCTCCGATTGCATATTCCCAAGATGTCTTTCTAACCTTAACTGATAAGCCTTCTAGCCGGTTAGTTATAATCGACTACCCGTTAAATCGGTTGACTCTATACTTACAGTTGAAATTGCCGTTTGCTGTTGGGTTGCAGTTGAATTTGGGTAATTTCCTTATCCAAGTACAATATCTGCTACTGTCTGTCGCAGGTGATTTGTGTCTTGCAGATGCATCAAGCGAATTCCGAAGGAACAAAATCATGTGATTGGCTATTTTTGGACAAATCGAAACGTGCCAACTCCCCAGGTTGCATTTATTAAAAAGTACATTTTTCTGATTGGCTACAATTAGACCAATCAAGGAAAAGACGTCTGAGCAAGCAATGGCGAGGGTGTCATTTTAACTTTTTTGATCAAGTGAAGACAATGGCGTTGGTATCTTTTGATGTTGTCAAGCAATATTTGCCAAGTATTCTTGGTAATATTCCTTATGAATGGCGTGGCACCACATTTGCTAACTCTGCTTTATTGGGACGTGAAACTTTTGCTGAAAATATCGCTACTTTAATTAAAACCAAGCAAGCAGCTAAGAATTTGACTATTACTGATGATGAATTGACGGCAACTGGGAATGCTGAAGATTATTTACGTGTATCTTCAAATATTTCAACTTTACTTGAATTTGTACTTGGTTCGCAAAATAATTTACCTGTGGCACAAGTGTTTTCGTTTGGATCAACCACAATGCCTATTATTTCAGTACTTTTGACAGCTAAACAACCTGTTATTTTGTACATTGACCAAGGTTTAACATCTCCATTATCAACCGAACAAATTGCTGCACTTCAATTGCTCAATACTAATTTGACTGTTCGCAATGGTAAACCTTTGGCTGATGCTAACTCGGTGGTTCTTGCATATCAAACTTCTTCTGCTAAGGTTGCCAATGCTGATGGTGTTGTCACACCAAACTCTATCTTGTACATCTACAACCCTGTCAAGATTGTTCCTGCTGATGTTCTTGTCATTCGTAAGCGTTTGGCTACTCCATTGACTACACCAGTTTGTGAAAAATATTTGCAAGAAATTGCTGGTGTCAAAGTGACTGCTGATCAAGATCGTTCGACACCTGAAGCTCTCAACCAATTCTATGATCATTTGCAAACAATGTCAGGAACTGATGTCAAGCGTGATGCTCAACCTGTTATATTCACCGCTGGTTTGCCTTCAGTTTGCACTCTTTGGCTAGCTTTGCTTCAAAAGGGTGGTGCCGATGTTCTCATGGCCAGTACTGCTTATGGTGGTTCTTCTCAACTCACAGATATCTTTACATCCCGAGCTCCAACGTTATTCACCAAGGCTACTTTTGATATCACTGGCAAAAATGAAATTTCTACTTCTATCAAGAATGCTCTTGATGCTCTTGCACCAAAGGCCAAGACTCCTACTACTGTTCTTTTTGTAGAAATTCCTACAAATCCTGACATGAAAGTTCCAGATATGGCTACACTTGCTCGCCACTTGACAGCTTACCAACAATCAACTGGAAAGGAAGTGTTGTTGCTTGTTGATACCACTTTCGCTCCAGCATGCCAAGTACTTCGTAAGATGTCTGCTGTAGCCCCACAACTCACCACCATGGTATTTATCAGTATGAGCAAGAGTGTTAGCCGTGGTTTTACTACTGCTGGTACTATCATTGCCAACAGCAACTCGGCCAAGTCGGTGGAAATTCTTGAAAAGGTTCGTTGGACTGGTGCTCTTCTCGACACCACTGCCAAGCATGATCAACTCTTCCGTCTCACCAGCAACCATGTTGGTGTCGAAGATCGCAACGTCCGTGCTTATCAAGTCACTGCTGCTGCTGGCAAAGCTCTAGTAGATGCTGTCAAGAAATACGCCAAGGGCTACGTCATGGATTTGGCTTTTGTCACTCCTGAACAAGCTGCTGCTGGATTCACCACTTCTACTTTCTCGTTTAACTTGCCACCACTTCCTCATGCTTCAGCTGCTGAAAATATTGCTCTTGCTCAACGCTTTGTTGATTTGTTGACAGCTCATAAAGCATTCAAGCCTTGTGTGTCGTTCGGTCAAGATAATGGCATGATCTATTGCACTGTACCTGCAACCTCTACGCAAGGTGCCATTAAGGCTGAAGATAAGGCTAAGCAACTTGTTGGTGGTGTCGAACTTTGCCGATTGAGTTTCAGTCCTAATGCTGACTTGCCAGCCGTGCTTAGTGTCATTGAAAATGCTATTAAGACTATTTACGCTTAAGCAATGGCAAACTAATATAATAGTTCAGCTTAGTATCATTTGTTCTTATTTGTTTTATTAGTTGAATTCTATTGAGATATTGAGCCCTTCAGCGCTGCTTTGGCACGTAAAAGTCGATTGAGTTCTGATAAGTTCTCTACAGGATCTACAACCACTTAGCACAAACATTGTGTCAGCAAAATCACCTTTTTCTAAAGCTGTCGAAGGGGTACTTTGAGATGGTGTTGGAGTTTGTATTTTGTGTTCACTACGTGGTAATTCAGCAGCACTGTGAGCTCTACGAGAAGGAACTCCTTTGATTGTTGCCTCCTTTTGTTGTCTAGAGCGGTAATTAGGATTTTAATGACTGAATTAACTACTTTTTCCCATTCAAAAGATGACGTAATTCACTAATCTAAAAGCTTGTTAGATACAAAATTTCAATTGAAAAAATACCGAAAGTACGCCTGTCTCATGTGACTTTTTGGGTTCAACTACTGGGGGTAGGGTCTCTTGATTGGTATTTGAATTAATAGTACGTCTTTTGCCAGCATTTTGTAGTACAGAATTGATGCGATCTTGTGATGGCTTCTGCAAACTAATTCCAGATTCATCGGCCCCCAGAGCCAAGTATTCCAATACTTCCATCCGCTAATTTATGTTAGATTATACCAATGGAAGAAAATACCTCTCGAAGTGTTTGGTTTTCAATATTTAAACCATGATTTTCTGTTCGCAATGATGTCAAACTACTTTGGGTCATCTCTAATTCTTGTCGAATGCGTCGTTCATTCTACATTAGTTTAATGAAATCATTAAATGCTAAAATACCTGATACATTGCTTTGATCATTGACACATTGTCGATTACATTCAATTTAAGGCTCTTACTTCCTGCAGGGTCTGCTATACTTGAATGGCGAAGAGGTGGTGTTGGCTCGACTTCTTGATTATTTTTGCTTTTAGCTTCTATAGTTTTACTTGCTAAATTGTTTTTTTCAGTGACGACAATTGTTGTAGCAGGTGAATTCGATTCAATCCTAGTGTCAATTTCACTAGATATGTTATTTCGATTTAAAGTTGAATCCTTTGACTCAAATGCATCAATGATACTGTATGCCTAACAAAATTAAGTAAAATCTTGTAAGCACATATTGTTTACTCGAGTCAGCTGTGCCTTGAGACTTGCGATTTCATCTCTTAAATTTTGAATTAAAAGAGATTTAGGGTCTTCATTTTTAATAGGTTTGTTTGCAATTGTCTACAACGTAAATTAGATAAGGCAATATTTTAAAGCCAACTTGAGCTCTTGCGGCATAAGTTAATGTGCTAACATTCTCATCAAAATATGCATCACTTGGCGAAAGACAAGCTATCATTAGAGTGATACTATTTCCACCAAGACTACACAAAGATTAAGCATTGCTTAGTTGAGTTGTAATCACCTGTGTTTGAGCAGGGCTGTAAGTTTAGAATCTCGATAAGGAACATGAAGCTTTGAATCACTCCGTTCTTTAGACTGATCGCTGAGTATTTGAATGACTTGACGAAGAACAAATAGAGACTTATTGATCCCTATTGATTCCTGTAATGTCACTCCTATGAATATGATGTAAATAGAGCAATTGGGATATTTTGTATTACCAGTGGCACCAGTTTTAACAACACGTTCTGATCCTGCCAAGTCCACTAAAGTTAAGATTAACCATGAATATGTAATGAAAAATGTTACCTAGAGATAATTTAGCTTTAATAATATCTTCGGGGTTTACAATATCCGTGCTTTCAACATAAATGGTGTAAATACAATGAGATCTGGATGATGCTGCATTCATGTTATGTGAAGCCATTATTTTTTGCTTTACGCCATCTTGAAATCGTGCTAGCATCTAGTACAATTTAAAAGGATAAATACTATGGTTTTCACCTCTTCAGAAGCTGAGCATTCAAGAATAGTCAAGTTTTCAACGTAAAATGCTTCATTTGAAGCCCATCGTAGCCGACATGGTCTATTCGACAATTAATATTTTACTTGGGAACCACGGTACTTTGTTATTGAACTCATCGATGGGTTGAGCAAGTCCAAAATCTAGGTATAGATATAAATTAGTTTAGAATAGTATGACAAACTTGTTCATTATAGATTTGGACAAATGAACACTTTATTGTATACTCCCGCTTCTGCAAATATTTATTCACCATCACATTTTTAAAGTTACCTTATCTGTTGTAGCTGCAGCCACGGCTTTGAACAGATTAAGAATAACTCGGGGAACAATCTGCAAAGTTTTAAGCTTAGAATCATAATTAAAAACGTACACCAATTCTTTCCATTGATACATCAACTTTTGGTTTAGCCTGAACACGTTCATTTGAACGTGATGCAGTTTTCTCATGCAATTAGGTTAATAAAATAGATAAGTACTTAATGAATTACCTCATATTCATATCCTTCCATTGTAAATGTTTTTCCTGAACCTGTTTGTCCATAAGCAAATATTGTTGCATGAAATCTACATTATCTTAACAGTATCAAATTAAGCCAAAATACCCTTCCAAAACATTGGCAACCATAGAAGCTATTCCAGTTTGCTCATAGATATCTGTTTGTGTTGTAGTTGAATCAAAAGTGCTGTCAAATTGAAATTCTTTAGGTGGGTCTTGTTGTTTTCCTGAGGATATTTTAACACTTTTTTTGATTGTGTCAAGTATTAAAGTGTTTGTCGAGTGGGTTTTTTCTATCGGCAAAGCAGGACGAACACGCACAACAACACGAATCTATCAAAATGAATCAATATTTAACTAGGACATAATTACTTTTCTGCTCATTAGATAGATTTCAAAAGTTATTAATGCATAATCAGTTAACGTTTCTTGAACAATATTTTTCATTCAAATGTTCCTTTCTAGCTTTAAAGCCTATTATTTCATAGATATACATGAACTAACTACTAAATAGATCAATTCCTAATATCTAATTGATAGTAGTAGATTATTAGAAATTAATTTATGAGTAAAATTGTCATTTGTATCTTTCGTGTCTTTCTAGCCAGGCAGCTTCAACGATATTATATACAAACTTCAAGTGTAGAGGAAAAACTGATTTCATTTGGTTTCAGTATACTCTGTTCAAAACTTCAAACCCACCAACAAACAGCATGATTGGGTTGAAATCTGGTAATACTCGATTTTGATTCGCTAACAAGAAACCCTTTCTGCCAATCATAAGACGGATGAGGCAAGTACAATTTTGCAATTGAGATTGCGATGGCAGAAGCGCCGCCAATGGTCCGTGAGCTCTATAAAGATGAAAATGGACGAGAAGCTGAGCGTACGTATGCTCCAGGTGACTTCCTTGGCAAGGTATTAGCATTGCGCGAAAATTGGGTTTAAAACGGTGGCGTAGGGCGGCTTTGCAAGGTGTTATTCGTTGACGTGTGTTGAGACGGGCGAGACTGTAGCAGCTAAAATCATTGCTAAAACAAGCCTAGCCAAGCCTAAAGCACGTCTAAAGTTTATGAGCGAGCTCAAGATTCACCAATCTCTTCGACATCCGCGAATTGTTCAATTTTATCATTATTTTGAAGACGCATCCAACCATTATATGTTACTTGAATTATGCTCGAATCATGTAGATCTTGATGAAATGTGATATGATTTATGCTCAAGTAGACGCTATCTACCTTGTTGAAACGAAGAAAGCGCTTGGCTGAACATGAAGTGCGATATTATGTAAAACAACTATTGGAAGGAGTTCAATATTTACACTCCAAGTGTATTATTCACCGAGATTTAAAGCTTGGCAATTTGCTATTGACAGACAATATGCAGCTAAAGATTGGAGACTTTGGCCTTGCATCTCATTTGGATTCAAGAGCTGAAAAGAGAAAAACTATGTGTGGAACCCCCAACTACATTGCTCCAGAAATTTTAAATGGTGCAAAGAACGATGGCCATAGTTTTGAAGTTGATATTTGGTCAACGGGCGTTGTCATGTATACACTACTCGTCGGTAAACCACCGTTTGAAACAAGTGATGTCAAAGACACATACAAACGGATTCGAAGCAATACGTACAATTTTCCAGACACGGTGTCAATTTCCCAAGAAGCTCGTAGCTTAATTCGTGCAATGCTTGACAATGATCCTCGTCATCGACCGACAATTACTCAAATTCTGTCGCATTCTTTCTTTGAAGCCGATGCAGTACCAAGACTTCTTCCATCATCATCACTTCACATGACACCACCACGCCCTCATGTACCCCAGCAACCGTATACAAACAATCTACAACAAAGATCTCCTCAAGTCCAATATCAAGAAAAACTTGAAAAAGTTGCTGCAATTGGAACTGGTATGTTTGTCTTCTATAGCATTCTTTAAGTTTGTTCTAGACAGACCTCAACGTGCACCATTGCGGCAATTACCTGTTCAGCAAGTAAATCAGTCAACTACACCATCCGACCCACGTCCTGATGTCATTGAAAGAGTAGTTGAGACTTTTTCCAACATCTTTTACCTCACTGAGGATCACAGTAATGATGAAAATGTGATTGCTGCTACTAAACACCAAATCCTACAAACACGACTGGCTGTCACACCACCACCACGGGCATCGACTTTGTGGGTGACACATTATGTGGACTATTCGACAAAGTATGGACTTGGTTATGTATTGTCCAACAACAGTGCTGGGGCATATTTTAACGATGCAACAAAAATAATTGGAAGTCCTGATGACAGATCATTTGAATACATGGACAATTCGTAATTCCACCTAACTTTGACATTTTACTCACAAAATACAATAGAAGTACAAATGAAATGGACTCGCCACGAAAAACTTATAGCATGCCAAATTTCGACAAGAGTTTAAACAAAAAAGTTACGTTGATGAAACATTTCAAAGAATACCTGGTACATTTTCGACAATGGACATAAATTATATTGTTATACGTAGAAAGAAGAAGAAAAAACAAAAGAAGATCTTCGTGTTCTCTTGGAGCATTTAGATCGTCTTTCACGTACAACTCCAATGTGTACAACCGATTCGCAATTGATATATATTCGAAAATGGGTCAAAACTCGTCACGCAATATTATTTCGTCTTACAAACGACACAATTCAAGTTGATTTTTTTGATACCTCAAAAATTATGCTTGCAAATGACGGTCTTGCTATCACGTTTGTTCATTTTAAAATTCATTTTAGTTTATATCTCACATAGATACATTGACAAACAAGGCGAAATGCATGTACTTTCAACATACCAAGCACTTCATACTCCAAACAAAACTCCAGATTTAGTCAAACGTCTTCAATACATCAAAGACATGTTACAACAAATGATGACTAAAAAACGTGGTTAAATTGTTAATAAGAAAGCGTACAAATGAAGTCTTATTAAGTTGTTTATAAGAATTATTAACAATAAGAAAATGCTACTTTAGTTAATCACCATGTATTTTGTCACATTATTCTTGTGGTCACATCTCAAGTTGCACTTTTGACATGCAAAGTTTTGATTGGTTCATTTTGGGTATCATTTATCCGGAAGAATATCCGGTGTTGTAATAAGATTTTATCATTTTAACTTTTGACATCTTTGGAACAAATGGCTACTGGCGGCAAGAAATTATGGGGCGGACGATTTAGCGGGGCTTTAGACCCTGTAATGAACAAATTTAATGAAAGTTTGAGTGTGGATCAACGTATGTGGGCTTCTGATATCCAAGGTAGCAAAGCTTATGCAAAGGCATTGTGTGCAGCTGGAGTTATTACTGCTGATGAAACAAACAAATTCAAAATGGTTTGGACAAAGTTCATGAAGAATGGGCTCAAGGAAAGTTTGTGGCAATGCCTGGTGATGAAGATATTCATACTGCTAATGAACGTCGATTGACAGAACTTATTGGCAATGCTGGTGGCAAATTGCATACTGGACGAAGCCGTAATGATCAAGTAGCTACGGATGTACGTTTATACGTCAAAGATGCAATTAAGGGATTGATGCATCAAATGGGAGAATTGTTGGCTGTAGCTACACATTTGGCTGAATCCAATATGTCATTGCTTATGCCTGGATTTACTCATCTTCAACCTGCTCAACCAATTCGGTTTGCACATTGGGTTATGTCCCATGTAGCTGCTTTACAACGTGATGTTGAACGATTATCTGATTTAACCAAGCGTGTGGATGTACTTCCTCTTGGCAGTGGTGCTTTGGCTGGACATTCGTTTGGTATTGATCGTCAATTGCTTGCTAAAGAACTTGGATTTGCTCGTATTTCACCAAACAGTTTGGTACATTTTCTTCTTATTTGTACATGTTAGCTCAAGTGTTTTGTAGGATGCTGTGTGTGATCGTGATTTTATTGTTGAATTGATGTTTTGGGCATCGATGACTATGGTTCACTTCTCGCAACTCTCAGAAGATTTGATCATTTACAACACTTTGGTACATTCCTACATGGAAAACATGAGGCTCATTATTTGTAGAAATTCGTCACAATGGCTGATGCTTATAGCACTGGTAGTAGTTTGATGCCTCAGAAGAAGAACCCTGATGCTCTAGAACTACTACGTGGCAAATGTGGTTCTGTCATCGGTCGTCTAAATGGTTTTATGATCACACTTAAAGGTCTTCCTCGCTCGTACAACAAAGATCTTCAAGAAGATAAATCTGCACTCTTCTACTGCATTGACAGTATGGTTGATTGCATTCAAATTGCTGCTGGAGTCTTGGCCACTCTTACTCCTAATGGAGGCAAGATGCGTGCATTCCTTGTCACTGAAATGCTTGCGACTGATCTTGCAGAGTACCTTGTTCGCCGTGGAGTTCCATTCCGAGAAACTCACCACGTTGCTGGTGCTGCAGTTCGCCTTGCTGAAGACTCCAATAAACCATTGAGTTCACTAACTTTGGCTGAGCTCAAGTCATTACATAGCAGCTTTGAAGCTGATGTGATGGATGTCTGGAACTTTGACTCGAGTGTTGAACGCAAAAATGTCCCTGGTGGTACTAGTGAAGCTGCAGTCAAGGGCCACATTGACGCAGTTAAGCTTTATCTCAAGAAAGAATTTCAGCTTTAGGTATTTTATTCCCTTAATAATAGTCTTTTTCCCTTTCTATCATGTGTAAAAGAGTACTGAATTGCATGGGAATTACGAAAATTTAACGATGCCCTATTTACCGACGTCGACGACTACGATAGCTTGTCTAATAGTTTGAATTAGAAAATGTTCAAATAAGGAAGCGTACCATGTCTTCATCATCGCTATCTCTACCTTTAGTCTCTTCTTCATCACTAGTTTCAGCTGCTTCTTTTTCATTTTGTTTTGTTGGAACTAAAAACTTTCGGATAGAAGATGAAGGCTCAACTTCAGCTTCTTCATCACTGCTTGATTCTGCCATATCTGTGTCTGCTTTAGCAACACGAGAAGGCATTCTACAAACCATTATTCACATCAAATACTCAATAAATATTAACATACCGTCGAACAGGAGCTTCTGAGGTTTTTTCAATAGTAGGAGTTGGCTTTGCTTTCTTGGGTCGTGGGCCTGTAGCTGGTTTACTTGGTCTCTTTTTTGACTTATGTTCATCTTCAGATTCTTCACTGCCAGAGGCAACGTCAGCTACTTTACCAGGAGCAAACAATTGCTTTGGTAAAAAGATTTGACCAGGATAAGGCTTTAAATTAACTTGGTTCTTGATCTTGCTCTTTAGCCAAGTCGAACATTGAGCCAAGTGCTTGTATAAAGCAGTGGAAGAAGCATCTTCAATATCGTGGCAAGTGCCCATTTTGTGTAGCATTTGCAATAAAAACGAAATGTTGTCTGCTTCTGATGCAACGTTGGATACAAGAGAGTCTAATAACATTTTAAGAGCATCTGAACAGCGATGGTCAGGTGTCGGTGGGTGAAGCACCAAGTGAATCGTATATGGAAGGATGTACTCGGGAACCATTAATGAACTTGCTTCATCACTTTCTTCTTCATCTCGAGCTTCATACGAGTGTCGAAGTCGTGCTACTGCCATAGTAAGTAAGGAACGTGCTTGCTTTTTAAAGTCAGCATCAGGATCTTCAGCATTGAGAGGTACAAATGCCACATACTTGTGAATATAAGGAAGTGAATATCGGAGTAAAGTGCTTGAAAGTTTCTTGAGAAATGCTTGACGAACTGATAGCTCTTCATCAACCATGGTGTAGCCCAGCAAATGCCACTCTGTTACTTCAATTGCAGCTTCGAGGTCTGGTACACAAACCATCTTGAGCATTCCAATTGCTGCTGTTTGACGGACAATAAACTGGGAGGATGTCAGGCTTTTCACTAAAACATCAAGCAAAGATCTAGCTGCCTCAATGTCTGTTTTAAATTGGTGTACCACAATGTGAACGAGGACGGATAATCGTAAGCAGTATGTGATAGCGTCTTTCTTTTTCATTTTTGCCTTGCTTGACTCTGCAACTTCATCAACCAGTGGATCAAACTTCGTTTTGGTGATATTGGATATTTGGAGGTACTTGGTGAATGCTGCAAGAGCTTGAAGTTCGGTATCTTCTTTGTCAGACTCTTTAAATAGCTTTTGAGCCCAATCTGTAAGTTCCTTGAAAGGTTGGAAAAGAAGACAAAGAGCTCGGGCAGACTTCTTGACGATGTCAATAGTAGTGGCATTTTGGCAATGTTCCAGAAGTGTTTTACGTAAGCCATTGTTTTGCAAGGACGATAATTTCTGAGCCTTTAAGTGTTTTCCATGAGCTACCAAGAGATCTAATACACAAGCAGGTTGTGTGTGATCACTTAATAAAGTTTGTAAAGTTGAAAGATGTCCTTCAATCAAAAATGGAGCACTCGTTGCAATAAAGTGAAGAATTTCGACGACAGCTTTTGCATCACGAGCCTCTTGTACAAGTGAGAGTAAACATTCCAAACTTGACGAGTTAATAGTAAGTAAAGCCAATTTACGGCATACATTCTTCATAAAGCTTCCAAGAGGTGTTTTTGATCCAAGCATTTTAATGAGATCTTCACGAGCTTGACGGATTGCATTGCTTGATGAAGTTGGACTGCAGAGGACCTCTAGATACTTGAGTATTTTCATATCTTTCCACAATGCAAGCTTTTCGGTTAAACCAGTCCATCCTTCTGTCTCTGGTAGAAGCGGCTGAAGATCTTTTAATACTTGCTGCATGTGCTTTACTTCTGGTGTTTGACCATTAGCATTCTTTTTCTGACGCATCCGATTCTTAATTTCAATAAATTGTAACATGGCATTGCGACTAGCAACACGCTCAAGCATAATACGGCGGAAAGCTTCTTTTGAAACATCATCCAAGTGTTTCCACATAAAGATAAGTCCTTTCATTCGATGAAGTTCTGTAGTTGATTTCGGAAGTAAAATGTCATCAAGAAGCTGCACTACACGCAATTTTAATTCTTGTTCTCGATAAGCAAAGCATTTCAAGACATAATCTGGTACCCAGCTAAGCGTTTGAGCATCTGCAGGAATTTCATGATTGCCTTGTGATAGTGCAATGGACACATGAGCAGCATAAATCTGTGCTAAACCTGTCATGGCTTCTTTGCGAATCAAGGGTTTTTTGTCTTTCATACGTTCACCAACTTCTCGTAAACAAGCTGGGCTTACAGACTTGACACTTTTAGCAGCCAAGTCACAGAGTTCATTCATTGCAATTCGACGTACTTCCCATTCAGTGTCTTGGAGACGATCTTTCATCTCTGGCTCAATTAATTGCATGAGATCAGGCTTTCGCTGAGCAATAATTGCACACACTTGCACCATTTGAAGACGAATTTCTTTCTTCTTATCACGAAATCGACCAAGGAAATCACGAAAGTTTTTCATGTACTGAGCTCCATAGTCTGCATGGGAAGATGCAAATAAACGACCCATTAAGGCAATTGCGTTTGATCGAGTGTCAAGATCATCAACTTGTAGTTGGAGACACACGTTTGGCAATACATAAAGCAGCAAGCTTGGATTAATCTTGTGAACTTCGTAAATCAGAGTATGAGTATGTTCTTTCAAGGCCGAATTCTCACTAGCACCTTTGACGTCAACAAGAGCACTGTTAAAGAAGAGGCTCAATAGGTTTTGAAGGACATCACTTGCCTTGTTGATAACTTGTTGAGCCGTGTGATAAACTCGTTTCTTTGAGGGTTCCAAAAGGTATTCAAGCAATACTTCAAGCACAGCAGGAATCACTCGATCGCTTTCTTCAAGGCAGGCAACCATAATGTTAATCATATTTGCTTCAATATTAGCCCCATGATCATCTTGTAATCTTTCAAACAAACATCGAAACAATTCAATCACAAGATCCTTTGAATCATGTTCAGGCTGCAAACCCACTGCAAGGTTACAGATCTTGACAGAGGCAAGCGTTTCAAGCAAGCCAAACCACACAACATCCGTCGACTTGTTTGTTTCTTTCAATGCTTGAAGGATTAAGACAAATACATCATACAACGTTTGATCTGAAGCAAATGGAATTTCTGGAGCAACAATACGTAACAATTGGGCACAGCAAGAGGCTGTAAGCACTCGAATATATCCATCATTATTTTCAAGTGCCTCGTTCGAACTCAATTCCAAGCCAATTTTCTTCGCTTCTTCAAGGTTCAAGTCGCCATTTGAAATACCACGAAGACGTTCTAATTCCTTCTCCAACTCTTTCTTTCGTCCAGAGCCCACAGTTCCTTTTCTAGTCTCTCCTCGACGTGCTTTCGCCTTGGACTTGGCCGCCATCTTCCCGCCGCCGCCAAAATCTATTTATAAAATCCCGCCAATTTTTCAAACCCGGATAATATATATATATTATCCGGATAAACCACAGATAAGTATTTTTGTGTAAGAAAGAGAAAATGCAGAAATGTACAAGTCTAAGCTTATGATAGTGTGCATTAAAGCTTAGCGTATTGAGGCTTGAAGAGTCTATAGCACTGTAGTCTTATCTTAATCGTAATTAGTGCGAGAACCTCTCCTTTTTATATTTTATAGTGTGGGTCATTGGCAATTCCTCTCACATATTATACTCTACATCATGATGAAAATGAATATGATGCTTTATGAATATGAGCAAGGATATTTTAGATGAGTTAATTATAAGTGAGATTGTTTAATGTATATTGGACTGAGTAGATGGGATATGTGAGAAGATAAGGATTTAATGATGTAAAATGACATATTTAGAAAGAATTTCTTAACGTTATTGGAAAGATTAAGATGAGGATAAAGATGATGAATGAAATGAACTGATAAGTGATGATTGTGGAATGTACAAGATTGGGATAGAGATGATGATGTAAATGTTGCGATTTCAGTTGTACTACGATGCAAGAGGAAGTCGATCCTGTTCATTTGACAGATTGCGACTACGTAGTCAAATGGCAGGACGAAAGTTGCGAATTCTTTGCTTGTAGGGCGTAATGAAGCATGGATGTTGCCTTATCTTGATGTAGACATGGCTGGCGTACGAGTAACAAGGTTCTGCAAGTGCAATTAGTTGGTTTACAACGAGCATTGGGGGGTAAAGACGGTGTTGAGTTTATTAGTTTGAATTCTCCAATGCTTGCTTCTGGACCTCCTCATGCTGAAGTTGAGACTTTCTTTGGAAAGCAAGGACCATACTACGAATGGTGGGATCATGTAGAACACCCTGCTACAGATACAACCCCTAAGCGAAGTGAATATGTTGGAATTGAGCGATCGTTGTCATTTTTGCAAGGTCAAGTCGATGTTTTAGGTCCATTTGATGCTGTCTTGGGATTTTCACAAGGAGCTGCAATGACTACATTGCTCACAGCTAATTATTTGGCTCAAGGAAAATCTGCTCCATATCAAGCTGTTGTTCTTGTATGTGGTTTACTTCCACGAGATGGCATGCCAAAGAATCTCCTTGTGGACAATAAATACTTGCTTAAAATCCCATCTTTACACATTCTTGGTGAAAAAGATGCGATTTTCAAATGGGGTCAACATTTAGTTGAAGCGTATGAAAGCTCAAGCCGACATATTTACATTCATCCTGATGGTCATAAATTCCCAACCCTTCCACAATCTACTCATATGTACAACGAAATTGCTTCTACATTACGATCTATTTGTGAAGAACGTAAGTCCTCCAAATGTACCATCATGTAAATTGGATATATTGATAGGGCGACTTTAAACTCTTTTACAGCAATTTCCAAATACAAAGTATACCTCAATTCATGGTACTTTGCATTAACACAAGCAATGAACGTCTTTTTTCATATATATTTTGATATAAGCAGCATTATCTTCATATCATTGTGTCTTTTTTCATATTTACATTCTAAAAAGTAGCATTTTCTTCATCGTCTTGGTGTCAATAAGGTTGACATGAAACTCAATTTTAACTCAATTGAGAATTTTAGAAGATAAAATTGAATACTTACGAACCATAATGGTTGCAACATTCTACTTGAGTAGTAGTGAATAGTGTCTAAATGAACTAAGGCTGTAGGAATGCCATTGTTTAAGGTGTGTAAAGATACAATTGAATTGGCTAAATCAGAGTAAGAAAAGATTGAGTTTGAGTTTCAGAATTAACCAATGGAAGATGATTAAAAACTTTTGGTCAGGATGTTCAAGCGCTTTTCCGTCGATGAGCACGTGTCCAACACGAGTAAAGTAAAGCAATCTGTTCAACGTAAGATCTGTCAACGTATTGCTGAGCAATATCCATTGCTTGATGCTAACGATGGTGCATTGATGGAGGCATTGCTTCCAAAGAAATCCCCACTTTTCGTTGCGAAATGCACAGGAACGGAACATCTCCAACTAATTGTGGCTGAAGATGGCACACCCCTCTTCTTTAACATGCGTGATGGTCCTTTCTTGCCTACACTTAAGCTATTGCACAAGCTACCTAATATGATGAAGCAAGTGCGAGCTGACAAAGGTGCTATTCCATACGTCTTGTCAGGTGCGAATATCATGGCCCCTGGTTTGACTTCGAAGGGTGGAGAAATGCCAGTAACTATTGAAAAGGGAGAACCTGTTGCTATCATGGCAGAAGGCAAAGAACTTGCGATGGGTGTCGGAATCATGCAAATGTCTACTGATGAAATGTAAGTTGATGACAGGGATGATTATGATATTTATGGTATCCACGTAGTCGAAGCAAAAACAAGGGCATTGCCATTGAGCTCAGCCATTTTCTTGGAGATGATTTGTGGACACTTAAAAAGGTAGATTAACTCTTGGCAATCAAACACAATATTCCCATCTATATTTCTTTAAAAAATGACGTGTCTCGATGTAAGGACAAGCCGTCCAAAATGTTTAAATTCGGTAAAGATTCGGATCGTGGTCTTCCAGTAATTGATTCCTCAGTCGCCGTAGCGGACGCTGTCTTTCGATTCCAATCAAAGTTCTTTGTATCAACATTGACTACATTTTGAGTTTCAATACCACCACCCATCAATGAATGTTCGACAGCTAATGATGGAGTAGCAGGAGGCGGTGGGCCTAAATCCAGCATACTTGTCTGAGCTAGAAGAGATGGAAACGGTATTGGGGTCGTATCTGTAGCACTAGGCTGTGAGGTTAAACTCAATGTAGACAATCCTGCCATTGGCATCATCGGCATTGGCATTGGCATAGGAATACCCATTGGCATCGGCATTGCCATAAATCCTGCAGTCATTGCTGGATTCATCATCGGTGTAAATAATGACATTGTTGGTTGTGGTAGCGATGGCGTGGCGAGTGTTGGTGTTGTAAACATTGTGCTTGTACCATTCACTGGTGTAGTTGCAGGCGACTTGCCAGTTCGTCGGATTTTGATCTTAAGAGACCCCGTTTCTGCTCTTGCAGTAAGAGTACCATTCGATCCATTATTTTCAGGAGCTGCTGCAGGGATATCAATCGTCCCAGCATCCGAGAGTGTAAAATCGTCTGAAGTCGATTTTCTTTTTCGTGGATTTTCAGGCATAGAAAAACTTACTCCACCTACACATATCGATCATAAGCCTTCAGACGAGACCCTCGTAATGTACCAGACATGAATGCAATGGTTACGGACGTTGGATTATCAGGGAGGTGCTTGGAGGTCGTCGAAGTGTGGTCTTTGCCCAGTTCTTCTTCTTATTTCCATTCCAATGTATTAACTCTCACAGGATTCATACAGT
>JNBS01001133.1:0-11812 GCA_002081575.1 Thraustotheca clavata | reverse complement strand
ATTTACCTGCGAAATGGTTTGATGTCAACATTGGAGATTTAGCAGAAATGGAAACCAAAAGTGCTTTGTACAATGCCCCTGACCACAAACTTGTTGCATTGTTTTCAGAGTTTGGCCCTGTTGGGTATTATATTTGATGTAGTAATTTGCTTTGCTATGACCTCTGTTATAGGCATGTTGAGCCTGTACCACCGCAAAATACAAAAGAAGATGCCATTTTATCCGCTGTGCACTTCAATTTGTATGTACAATTCAAGACGTATGAAGGTGTGGTAAAGATGATGGAATGTATGCAAGGTGATCGTATTTTGTGTCATGTAAATATTACTTAATGGGAAAATTGGACTGAAAGATAAAGTAGAACGCCCATCCTAAAGTCATTGTTGCTTTGGATATTACTTTGGACACTACAGAATACTTGAGTGATGCTAGTATTCGCCAACGAAGGTAATAAGATAGATAATAAGCTGCTTTTGATATAAAATAATTAGATTTAAGCGTGAACAACGTCAAATTGAATTAGCCCAAGAGGCTGCACAGGAAGAACGCAAAGCTAAACAACTAGCTGCAGATATTGAAAATGCCAAAGCTTCCGCTGAAAAACTAGAAAAGAAACTACAAGAGAAAGAAGCATCTACTACAGAAATACTTGGTGATCTTGACATTAAACTTCTTGGACTCTTTAAACAAGTTGCTACAGCCATTGACAGTCTTAAACGTTCGCCATCAAGAAATTTAGTCTTTGCTGCTGAAAAAGCAATGGATCATTTGGTTAAAAGCATTCAAACACATGTACAAGAGCATAAAGAACAAGAGCTTGCAAAATTACGGAAGAAATGGCTTAAACAAGTCTCGCAACGATGCCAATTAAGCGATGATCGTGTTCAAGCAATTGAAGGCCGATTTACTACCGAAGTTGCAAAACACGCTTTTTGCGATCATCCTGCAGTAGTCGCAGATCTCAAAGCAGCTAAAGATGCAATTGCTGCTGCTAGCACAACTATTAATCATCCTATTGCCGTGGACAAGTCAACAACAACAGAAGAGGATGTTCAAAAGTATATAGACAAGCTCCAAGAAGATGTGGAAGAAGCCGAATACCAGCTTGATGCTGCTCTAGCTCGCCTTGATATGATGACAGAGTATCACGTACTCAAAGCAGAAGTCCAAGAATTCAACGATGCCAGTGTTACTGCATTGCTCAACACACTTGAAAAGGCTTGGGTAGATAGCACATCTTCAATCTTGGAGAAAATGCGGGAAATCCGTCAAAAACTCGATCAATGTCGCATCAAGAATGCATTGACAGAACGGCTTGAATCGATTGTTGTGGATATCTCTAGTGATGAACTACATCAATTGCGTGAAGCAGCAGTATCACTCATTAATGCTCTATGTGAAAAGGATAACCTTGACGAATGTGAACGGGCTTTGGTGGAGTATGAAAACTATGCCAAAGAGTTGATTGCAGGTATGTATTGCATAGCAATTCAGGCCTTTATGCACTTACATAGATCAAGCTAAACAAAATGAAAAGGAAATGTCATTTGAAAGCATGTACGAAGCAAAGACTGCATCTATCCAAGCTGCTCGTAAACGGTATGAACACTTTACTTGATAAAGTCTAAAACATTTTGTAGTTTAAGAGAGTGGGAAGAGGAACATATCATCAAGCGAAGCAAAGATATTGTCAAGTGTTTTCCAATGAATAATCGTTGGCCATGTGTACGAAGTCTAGACAACAAAGTTGAAAAAGCACCACGACGATCTTTACTTGAGCGTGAAGTTCCAGCATCTCTTAAAAGTATCGCTTATGTTGTACAAGCCGATGGAAAAGTAGTTTTGCCACCACCAGTAGCCCAGAAGATATTGACTGCTGAAGAAACTAATCTTCGTACTCAAGTGATTGAGAGTCAAAAGCGAAAAGAAGCATTAGCTTTCATGCAGCGTCTTAAAGAAAAAGAACTTCGTCAACAAGCATTGAAGAGTGTCTTGGAACGCAATCACGAGGAAACAACAAGCAAGACATAAATGAAAGTAATTTCTTACTTCCTTTATGTTTTGCATTATAGTTAATCCAACTTTTGGTGAAGATTAGCTACGGGAGTAGACATCGGTAGCAACATTGAGACTAACTTTTGATACTGAGCATACTTTGAGTATTTTTGTGATGTGAGGTATTCTGTAAGACGAACACTTCCTTGAAAAAGCATGAACAAGTTTAGTGCACCAAGAAGCGTCCAGTTATGATGTCCTGATGGAATCAATGAAAACGAATACACAACCCACCACATACTACAAGAAAAGTTAATGGATCACTATCTATTTAGTTACCTGATTTCAGCAAAAAAATTGGGATGTCGAGAGTATGCAAAGAGACCTGTGGTACAAAATCCAAGGTTGTAGGGTGAAGGTAATTGTGCTAGTGTTTTACCACTCTTGATCATTGCCCATCTATGCAAAAGATTGTTATAAGAAGACTAGTTAGCGAAGCTTACTTGGTTTCTTGGAAATTATATTGTTGCTGATCTGCTGTAGTCTCAACAAGTAATAAACCAAGGAAGGTTAGAGCTAAAACCGTGTCCCAAAGAGACCACAGAGAACCACCATTTGCCCAAATAGTAAAAACTACATGCAATGGAAATGTGAGAAGACAGAGTAAAATGTGTTGATAAACAGCAATAAAAACAAACGAAAAAATATGCCACAAGAATGGATTTGGAACCATTTTGCGTACAAATTCCCATCTATAATCCTACAAAAACATGAGCTACTATAAGTATTATTTTCCAATACTTCTCCAGTCCAAGTATAGCCTCCACGACGATAGAAATTATACGTCAAACGAACTCCCCACATTGTAATTAGGCCAACGACAATACTCATTCGTACATCCAATGCATATCCACGATTTAAACCCACAACCAAGAAATTCCATGAGTAGAGAACAGGAGTAATTGACCAAAGACGATCTACATGCGAATAATTTCCAGTCAGAGCTTGTAGAATAAAGCAAAGGACACCAAAACCAAGCGCAATAAAACCATTAGACAACAATGGAGGAATATCTGTGTATGATTCACTACTTGCAGCGATCTCTACCATAGCTTTCCAACACGCATCAATATTACTTGGAGATACCAAGTCAACGAATGCCTCTGAGCACATCTCGATACAATAAGAAATGACCACTTTATACATTTTACATCCAAACCTTTCAAATATACTCTTAAAGGTACTTCGTCAAGTGTAATAGGTACTTTTTTGTTTTTCTAAAAAGTAATCGTCACCTGCCTTCATACATCACCCAGATTTCTGGTGCGTGGAGACTGCAACGATGCTTCTGATCGGTGTAAGGATGCGTAGAATGCTTTGTGGGTATGAATTACAGTCACCCTTGCCTTTCATCATAAACTAGCCACCAAAAAAATGACTTTTTCGGCAATTTTAAAGACCAAACTCAAAATCTACAGCATTTGAAGCCTGGATGGTCAGTTTGCAATATAGTAATTGATAAATTAGACATTGAGTCAATGGTAAAGCTTTAAGAATTGACTCTCTTGCTGCATAGACCGCAATAGAGCAACGTTAAAGCCATAGGTACTAATGGAGTTGGCCAAAAACACACCAAGATTTTAATTGGCTAAGAGCTTAAACGATATTATCGAGCTGACAAACTCACTAACTTTAACACTTAAAGCAGTTACGTAATGGGATAATTAATTGAATGACTATGACTGGACGACGGTAGCCAATTACAAAAACTAATCAAAAGTGTAACTGTCAGTTGAAAAGATCGTAAAGACGATGGACGTGGTACAAGCCCAGTCGTTCTTGAGGAAAAGATATCTCCAAGCAATAGGAAAGACTTTCTATGAAGAAGATAGTGTTTATAAGGAGCTCTTTGGACAATGGGCAGCAGAAGCGTATGTCTATGGCACTGCCAATGAGCAAATTGTGCATGTCGATCCAAATTTTACTTTGGAGAAAGCAAAGGAAATCACACAGTATCGGCAAGAAATGATTCAACAAGAGACTGATAAACGAATGATTGATGGCGAGTTTGAAGGTATTCAAGATGTTGCAATTGACATGTTGCAAGATTATGCAAAAACGTGTTTGAAGCTACGCCAGTGTTCCCCCATTACGAAAAGAGAAAATAAGCTATTGCAATTACTTGAACAAGTGCAATTACAAAGCCTTTTGGGCTTAGTAAAAAGTAAATCGATTGTGGACCTTCAGGCATTCTTTCTTGAGCTTGTTGTGATGCAAAACGCACCAAGTCCACAGATCCTTTCATTTGAATTGTTATACAACCTCAACATACGCTTGGATCAACATGATTTAAATCAATCGGCTCCAGTAGCATCATCTGACACAGATATTCGCTTAGAATTGTTTTACTTATTCATTGACATGGCTGAACGATCATTGGAAATAAACTTTAATAGTGATCGATTGCTGGCTACGCTTTTAAACAGAATTACAAGAACTCTGCTACTATTTGCACGCCCCAATGGAACGTGGCTTATCAATCATTTGCTTCAGCTAACTGCGTCTGGTCTACTTTTCAAGCTTCTAAAGTATAGAGAGCAGCATCAACAATGCCCTAATCAAAGTGATACCATAGCATTGCTAGAAGGCCTTATCTTTGGGTTCTACTTTAAACGTTGCGACGAGCATAACATTAAAAACACATTAGGGTCGCGACGTGGCAGTATCAAGCGTGTGTGTTCAACTTTAGTTATTCTACCAACTGATGAAATGACAGGAGCCCCAAAGTTTGACATCGAATGCATGCTCTCGTCACCAGCTCTATTAGATAGTTTGCTTGGATTTTATTACTCTTTACCATGTATTACCATCCACCAACTTCTTTTCATGGCTTTCTTTGATGCTACTAAAGCCAATTTACTCTTGCCATTTGATACAGCAGAAGAACTATTTCAAAAGTGCTTTTCGTTGGGCCTACCAAGCCTTTTAGCCATGTATCCTCTTAGTATGTGGAGGCAAGTAGGTGGTTTGGGTAATGAAAACTTTATGGACGAGCTCTGTAAATTGGTATAGTTCAATCTCCAGAAATAATTTAAATCATGATAGGTTCGCGTTGACGATTACTTTGCGAAAAGCACGTTGCTGAGTAACATTATTAAGAAATCCAAGATACAAACACTTGACTTGAGTCACCACACACCAGAAACATTTGTGCTGCAAAAGATATTCGATATGCTAGGTGATTCTGAAGACAGATTCAAAGCTGAGGTAGACTACACTTATAACATTGGTATGCTATTGTCTTTAGCGATGGCTAGCAGAAGTCATTGTTGATGCTCAGAAACCAGATATCCCAGTATTTGGACAGCCAAATATGGATGTTTTCACGTATGATGAACACAGTGCTCTGAGACTGGCAGCTCGTTCAAGGTTTTGGGAATCACTACGTGCAAAGTCCTTTCAGCTTCGTTTGTCGATGATAAGAGTGCTCCGACATATAATTCAGCGTCGCTTTGGCAATCAGAGTGTAAGACAGCCTACACTTTACTATATGCCAAGTTGATATTTGTTAGATACCTTTGACAACATTACTACGTGATGTCAATGCAGTAGCTTCTGTGATTGTTGACAACAAAGAAGAGAATTCATTTGTCTTGTTACCACTACTCGTAATGATTCTTGAATTGTGTATCCGAAAATGCAATTATTACTACCAGCGCACAGTTCAAAGTGAAAAAAAGATTGAACGAACCAAACAATCAACTTTAATCACCCAGCTCTTGGCTGGCGAATTAGCACTGGATGTGGCTCTACTTCACGAAGTAAGCCCAGAGTTTTATGTATATGCTTTGGATGTCTTAAACAAGGAGAAGTCACCGTGGTTCCATAAAGATGCTTACTGTCAAGATGTTGCAATGGTACTGGCAATCGTTGTGAAATTTGTCTTTAGCGATATTCATTTATTTTCCCGCTCAGGTGGCTTATTGAGGTACCTACATTTTCTTGAGAGTTCAAATCCTAGTGTTAGCTTGTTAGCCTATTTTCTTTGCATTACTTAAGTTATTTTATAGGATAATCAGCGAGTTGCTTGTTCAAATGATTAAGACTAATCAGCATGAACAATACGCTCAATGTCTCAAGGACATGCAACTTGTAGCCCAAGATACAAACAATGAATGTGTTTTGGGCAACCCATATTTGCACTGCCGGAGTATTTTACAAAGATTTTACCAAATTAATCAAATTCCACTGGAAGGATAAGTATCAATGAAATGGTTTTACATATCCACAGTCCTGTCGAGTTCCTGGTTTGCCATTTCCATCACTACTGGTGTATCCAAGTCCACACGAACAAATGCCTGTAGTTGTATCACAAGTACCATGGTTCGAGCAAACAGCGTCTTCTTTTGTTCCTCTGACTAAAGTTGATACTGTCGATGGCACGACAAGTGATAGGGATGAACCGACGAATTGCAAAAGAGGTAAATTTCCAAAATCCTGTGTGAAGGTAATTGTCATAGTGTTGCCATTAATGCAAGCACCTAACGAAGAAATGACTCAACCCAATATAATTAAATTCCAACCAAGCTGGGTGAATTGTACATCAATTCCATGTATCGTCGGAAGATTTAAAAGAGCATCTTGAACATCATCTGCATCAGAATCAAAAGGTAAATAATCTGAATATTCCCCTCGAAATCCAAGTTGAAAAACACCACCCGTTGCTCGGCATGTAATTTGCTGAACTGCATTCATCTGCCCCATTGTTGATGGGTCATCGCCAGTGGGGCACTTTCCTAGTCATTTTCTTAGAGAAAATACTGCTTGAAATGTACGAAAGTTGCAGTCATATCCGAAGAATCCAGGGTCACATTTGCATCCTTTAATCTTCAGAGCATCCCATGTCAATGGATTATTGGGGGTCGCACCATAGGAGAATCCAGCAGATACCCCATCAATTGTTGTAGCCATCGCAAGTTCACTTAATGTTAAGCACACACCATGACCTGAGCAAACGCGCTCTGATACAATCGGGCATTTCACTATGTGTTGTCTAAAATTGGTAGAAATTTTAGGCTTACGGAATTCACATGCTGGACCCATGAATGGGGGGAAACAAGTGCATTCACCTGTTGTAGGATCACATGTGCCAGCATTAGAGCACTGCTGCAACATTTGATGGGCTATATTTGATGAAGCTGGTAAGTTAAACCATGAATAGCCCTTTGGGCATGTTCCTACACCATTATAAAAATTTGCTGGGAGAAATTAAGTACGTAGTGAACAATCCCCAGAAGTCCATCCAGCAGCACATCTACATGCAAAAGCTGGACTACCACTACACACACCATGACCACTACAAGGTAAATACCCTGGGCATCCTTTAATAGGGCCACCATAGTAATTTGTATTGTCAGGTGCACCACAGTCACCTCGAATACCCACCGCACCATATCCATTACTTGATCGAAAGCCAGGCATCGGGTAGAGATAACAAGAGCAAACACCAGTCACTATACATAATCATAAAACACTAGCAGTGGTTTTATGGTTTACTTGAGCTGCAGTAGCCACGATTACTGCATGGCACATATTCTTTGGTGCCAGCAACACTGGAGTAAACTCCTAGTGTTCCACCAGCAGTAGCAATCGTAACAGTGCCTCCTGTGAGCTGGAGAACACCTTGGCTATTCACCATTTGAGCTATATAGGGCGGTTGTCTATAAAATTCTGTTAGCTACCATCATATCAAAGTCTTATGTACGGGCCAAAGTTGCTTATAAATTCAATACTGACAATGTTCTGTCCTGAAGCTAAACAGACTTGATTTCCAGTAGAAAATGTAATACTCAACGCCCCAGTCGCCCCCAATGCCTATATCCTGTTAGTTGTAGCATCAAAACATAAAACTAACCAAAATTGATGACATCAGATCTGATACTGATGCTGTACTTGGAATAAGTCTTGTTGTTTTCCCTTTAAATTGCAATTGAAAAGTTCCTGTACCAGTACACCGTAAGAGTTGTTTTTCATTCATCTGTCCTGTTGTCATCGGGTCATCACCCATGGGGCATGCTTCTACTCATCACTAAGTTTTTCTTCTTCTTTCAAATGTACGTTTTGAGCAATCTGCTTCTGTTGCTCCAGCATCACAAACACATCCACGTATCATTGTACTATCCCACACGTTCGTATAGGTATATCCATACGGGCTATTATTTTCTGCATATTCCATCATCGTCACACACGTGCCACTATGCGAGCACTCTGAAAAACACGCCACTAACCTCATTCATCATAGTATCTCATTTATAATCAACTTACACTTATCACATGCAATTCCTGTAAATCCAACATCACATACACATTTGCCATGTGCTCGATCACATGTTCCTCTGTTGGAACATTCCACTGGAACATGAATCTGATCAACTCCAATAGCATCTCCTGCCCACGCAAGCCCTCTCGGACACAGCACTACAATGAATATATATGATCTATTCATATTTACAAGAACATACTCTGGGAACAATCAAAGCCTGAAGAAATGGCATCGCATTCACATTCACTCAGTATTGTACAGCGGCCATGGCCATTGCACACGCGCCCCGACGAAGGAGCGATCGGACACGAGGCGCCGACAAGCACCACGAGTCCCGCGACCCAGAGCATCAGTTTCAAATTTGCGCGGGAAGTGGCAAGTGAGTCCGAGTGAACGGGAAGAATTGTGTGAAGATTAGCAGTGAAGAAGATAAGGAATGTTGAAGAAAGATGATGGAGAGAAGGAAGATTGGGATGAAGGAAAGAGTTGGAGGAGAAGTGAATGAAAGATCGCGGGGTGACGGTTGACGGGCTCATTTTCGATATTCGACGGAAAGATGGGCATTTGCGTGCTTCTCGGGCTCTTGGCGTCGATTTGGACTGGTGTTGATGCTACATGTGCCAACTTTTGCTCGGGACATGGAACGTGTGGTGGTGCCAAGTAAGTCGAGATGATGAAAGAGAATTGATTTTGGATGTAGTAAATGTACATGCTTTCCGGGGTGGACGGGAGCTCCTGATTGTTCACGGAAAGTTTGCCCGACGGGAACTGCGTGGGCAGATAAAGCGTCAGGAACGAATGTAGCACATTCTGCGATGGAATGCTCGAATCGTGGAGTTTGTGATTATTCAACAGGTGTTTGCATGTGTACGACGGGATTTACTGGTAATGCTTGTCAGCGAAGTAACTTTTTCAAGTAATATTGGTTTGATATGATGGGAAATGTAGGAGTTTGTTTAAATAATTGCTCTGGACATGGAACGTGTCAAACCATGGCTATGATGGGACTTATGTATGGACCGGATGTTGGAACGGGTAAGGGACCAGCGTATACGAATTGGGAACAAAGTTCAATGATGAGCTGTTTTTGTGATTATGGGTATCAAGGACCTGATTGCTCCTTGCGTAAGGACTTAGATTATAGCTCATATTAATTAGTCGTAGGCATGTGCCCAAAGAATGATGACCCTCTTACAACTGGGCAAGGATACCGCACAGTGTCATTGACCCTGGCTGCAAGCACAGCATTAGCTGGGAGTGTAACTTTTACATTCAGTGGACAATCCGTGACGATGCCGGCGAATTCCGATGCAAATTCCAACGCAATTTGCACTGCAGCAATAAGTTCTCTACCAAATATTGGAGCTGCAACTTGCACGATGAGTAATATTAATGGTGTTACAAAGGGTATCAATAGCAATTGTGTTTGCACTTATTTATAATAGGTGCTGTTTATACAATCGCTTTTACGTCGTGGGGAGGAATTAGCTACGAAAACAATATTTTCACACATAATGGCAACCCATTACTATCTCAATTTAGCTGCAACATGGCTTTAGTTAACAGTGGGGGGTCTCCGACGTGCACTTTGGCTGATGTCGTTAATACCAATCTCATAGGTACGATAATATCACAACAGTTCTAACAACATTCAAAGAGCATTCGTTTTGCTCGAATAGAGGAATATGTGATTTCACTTCCGGTTTGTGTACTTGCTTTATGAACTACAAAGCTTACGACTGCAATCAACCTTCGAACATTCCTGACAATATTGATGACCACGATGGATTTCTTATTCAGCCGATGGAGACGACTTACGTTGGCATTGCATTGCACATATATACCATAAAAAATATGGCCCCAGATTTTAGAATGATGCAAATTGATGCTGGGCTGACAAATCTATTTTACATGCTTGGCACTGGTGATACGTATTGGTCGCAAGGGAGTGTATCGATCCAAACCGGAACATTTTTCGTCCAAGCTGGTGTTACAATTCAAACCGGGGGTCTTAAAGTCGTAGATGGTGGAGCTACTATTACAAATACACCAGCAAATGTCGTTGCACTTAATGTTCTTGCTTCCAATGCTGCTTACACGAGCACAGTATTGCAGTTAGCCACCACGATGGCAATGTCTTCAAACTTCTATTTACTACGTTCCTATACTTCTGGTACGACTCCCATGTTTGATGTTCGCGGAGATGGCCTTACCACAGTTCGGTCTGGTGGCCTTCAAGTATTCGACAATGCAGTAGCAAACCCTACAACTACAATACAAAATACAAACGGTGCTTTTACTGGAAATCTTTTGACTCTTTCCGCTACTTCAGCATCAGCCTTTCCAAATACAGATTTCCGCTTAATACAGGGTGTGGCCAACAATGTCGTTGCGTTTTCTGTCGAAGCGTCAGGAAAGACAACAATTTCAAATGGTGGTCTTATAGTTAATGGAATCGGAGGCGCTGTTATTACAAATCAAGACCCAGCGACACCTGGATTAAAAATTGTTTCAAGTAGTGGTGTATTTGGTGGAAATGTTGTTCAAATCCAAACAAATATCGCAGCATCCAATGCATATTACTTGCTTCAAGCACAAGCCAATAATGTTTTACTATTTTCCATTCTTGGGACAGGCTTTACAGAAATTTATGCTGGTGGCTTCAAAGTCGATATGGGTGGTGCAACCATATCTGCCGGTGGCTTTACTGTTGGCACTGGTGGTGCTACAATTAACAATGGTGGCCTTATGGTGAGCCATGGTGGGGCTACTATAGGTGATACAGGTCTGGTAATTCAAGATGGTGGTGCGTCCATTACACAATCCGCAGGTCTTTTGAACGCTCTAACGGTTCAAGCAACTCACGCAACATTTATAAAGTCTGTGGTCAGCGCAGTAACAACTATTGCAGCGAGCACAAATTTTTATATGCTGACACTACAAGCGCTTAACGGGGCTACACCTTTATTTGACGTACTTGGCTCTGGCCTGACAACAATTCATCAAGGGGGTCTGCTCATATCATCTGGTGGACAAACAATTACATTGGGCGGTCTAAACATCCAAGAAACTGGAGCTATCATACAAAACACGCTTACGACAACGAAAGTAGTGGATATTACAGCCACAAGTACAGCTTATCAAAGTACAGTTCTAAACGTGAATTGTGCCACGGCCGTTGGATCTGGATTTAATCTGTTTTCACTTCAGTCAGCTGGAACAACCACAATATTCGATGTCCGAGGAGATGGACTTACTACACTTCATCAAGGACAATTAGTTGTTTCTATGGGTGGTGCATCAATAACGGGGGGTTTGACCGTCACAAACACTGGTGTCACGATCACCACTGGTGGGTTAACTGTCTCCGATACCGGTGAGACTATCACTAGCGCATCAACTAGTGACGATGTAAGTGATATCACAGCATCCGCCACATCTGGCTACACTGGCAATGTACTCAAACTCACTGCTGCCACAGCTGCAGGAAATGGT
>JNBS01001132.1:0-11214 GCA_002081575.1 Thraustotheca clavata | reverse complement strand
TCTTTACCACCAACTCCTACAAATATTTCACAACTTGATTTAACTGAGCTTTGCAAGTATCGAATAAATGACAATGATTTAGAGCTTTTAGCTACAGTGGGTTTTGGAGCATTTGCTGAAGTATGGAAAGGAATGTACAATGGAGAAATAGTTGCTGTGAAAAGACTTTTACCAAATCAAAATGCAGACTCCAATATTGAATCATTTATCAACGAAATCAAACTTTTTGCTACGTAAGCTCTACTGAAGTATTTACAATCTAATGTTTTCTAGGTTTAACTCACCATCAATTGTTCGCCTTATTGGGGTCGCATGGACAACACCATTGGATTTAAAATGTGTGATGGAATTAATGGACCTTGGGGATTTAAGAGATTATTTAGTCCATCATGACAAAAAGTCTTTTACTTGGAAAGAAAAGTTAGAATGTTTAAAAAGCATTGCTTCAGGATTGAATTATTTGCATTCACTTTCAGTCGTACATCGAGATTTAAAAAGTAGAAATGTTCTCATGGATTCAGTCAAAGGAACGAAATTAGTTGATTTTGGTGTGGCAAAAGAAGATTTGTATGGTACTATGACAGTAGCTGTTGGTACATTTCGTTGGATGGCACCTGAAGTACTTCATGATACTTCTTACAACACATCTGCAGACGTCTATTCTTTTGGTAATTGTATAATTATTTGTATTTGCACTCATACTTGATTTTAGGTATGGTACTTACTGAAATGGATTCCCATCAAATCCCATATCAAGACATTAGAAATCTAAAGACAGGACAACCTCTAGCAGATCCAGCAATTATTGCAGGAGTAATGAATGGGTCAATTAAACCTTCATTTGGAAAAGATTGTCCTGAATGGATAACATCACTTGCAGATAAATGTCTTAAACTTGATCCAACAGAACGACCGACAATGTATCAAGTTGTAGCTCAATTGGTAAAAGTTGATATTGAATAGAAATTAAGTATCATACGATGGAATATTTTCAAATGCATAGCCTCGCCAACCTCTGTAAGCACCAAATAGCTGTACACATGCATATGTACCAGGCGTCAATGCTACATTCATAAATAATGATTTTTATCATAAAATTCAACGTACTAACAAATCCAAGGACAAAATGAAGAAATCCTTGTCCTTCAGCAGCAAGAACAATACCCCATAATGTTAAACCCTAGTATCATTATAATGAATAAATGTTAAATAGAATAGATACAATTCCAACAAATACAAGTGCAATAGCAGCTAAAGTAGTTTTAATCGGTAATCTTGGATCTGGATGAAATCGACTCCAAAATCTTGGTTGTTGTTCTTCATCAATCACTTGTGTTAAATGTGTAGTTGATTCTTTTTCTAAATCAACTTCTTCCTTGTTCATTTCTAAGTTTTTCAAAACAATAATGTAATATTACCATTGATGATGGCTGCTTGTTCATTTTACACAGTTTCTGAAATTAACCACCACGAACAATCAAAATGGAGACTAACATGTCCATTATTTTCTTTTCAAGTACATCATTTCTCAATAATAAGTTTATTATTTTACTTTTTATCAATGCTATTTACACCATAATAGACTATATATCTATCAATACCCAAAAAGATCATAAAAGTCTACTTTAAGTACAAAACTAATGATAATATTGTTATCAATTGATAGAGTAATCATCTTATAACATTAATTAACATATGGTAATTCCTTTTCAATTTCTACTGTTAAATTTCCATACAAAATTTTTCATACAAAAAAGCAAGCGAACACAATTGACAAACAAAACAACAAGAAATATGTCCAAAATGATATGTTTTCATATTAAACTAATAGGCACAGTATAATTACATTGATTTATTGCTTGATTTAGTACAATATTATCATCTACTTTCTGACGAAATAATATTTTTTTAAAGTTATCCACATATGAAATGGTATTTTTCCCTATGAAATCTACAATATCTACTACAAATCTAATACTGCCTACCTTTTATCATAATACTGCATCGTTAAAGTAGAGAAAACAATACATGTATCATCATAAAAGTGTCCTTTCATTAAACAGTCACTTTTAAAAATATGGTCAAAGACGTGCATTCGAATCGTCTTCTTGGTGTTGCCGACTTGAATGAACGTGCTCCTCTATCTCCCGTGAGCAATCCTTTGTTTCTATCAATCCTAACAATACATAGACGTCCAAAGGAGTCTCGCGTTGGTATGCTTCACGTCGTAAACGCTTTCCAATTCGCACTGGTCTTGCTGCCGTAGTTCTCTTTACAATTGGATCGGTACACTTGATCTTCAACACATCTTACGTTCTCTAGGTCCTTTTATACGTGAGTACACTCTTTGGTCTTGATGGAGAGCATCGTGGACTATCATTTTTCGTTCTTGGTTTGATCAGTAGGCAATATCAAAAGAGAGAAGCTAATTCATTATATTTAGCGTTTATTCCAGGAAGCTATGCAACGACCCAACTCTATGGAGCGTACAAAGACTGGCCAGGCTACGATTACAACCAACTACCTTCTTATGATGATTAATAAGACTCTTAATGCATGATTTACTTGTTTCTTCATAAGTTTGTTACGTCATAACTGCATGTTATTCTTGGACATGTCGGGTGATGAGCCAATGCTACCTACGCTCTTGTCATCTCGTAGCAGCTCGGATGTATCAAGTCGAAGCAAAGTAGATAGTAGCTATAACAATGAGAGTGATGAAGACACAGAATCTCCCACTTGTACTGGGGAATTGTATCAAGAAATTGAATCTTTTCTTACTAAACCATCTCCAAGGTTCATTTCCATCACGATTATATCTATATAATGATATCTTTTAGCCTTGCAATGATAGCTAAAGGTTCTCGATCCACAGATAATCTACTACCAACTCTTAAACAAGAAAGATCTCGTCTTCGTACAGAAAAACCCGAATACAAGAAAACTTCATCTATTGCCAAGAAAACACCACTTGATTTGAATCTAGTACATCAAGCATTTGCATATGCAAAGAGTTTACAGGTATACTCTCATCCATTGCGTTTTCTATTGCATTGGAATGTGTTTTCTATTGAATTTGAATGTGATTTGATGCATTTAGAACCAAATATTACTGGAAACAACTGAAAATGCTGATGTCGAAGATCATCTTCAAAACGTAATTCATGAGCAATTGGCAAAAGCTCATATTTGCAAATCTAATCATACATTACGAAGTAAAATTGAGACAAAAAAGCTAAAGAAAAAGCCTATCAAAACCAAATCGACTACTGCCATCTATAGTAAAAAAACCTATCATGTTAATTGTTTGATGATAGTTGATTCTATAGGTAGTACAAATAAAGCAGATCGTATTCGATCAACTATCGAGTGGGACAATAATAAAAATGATGCAAATAGTAAATCCTCATCCATGGATCCTCAACTTGTCCAACAACTTTTAAGCAACTTTGAAAATGGGACAACACTCACTGAATTACGAATGGAATTGGCTGCATCTCAAGCAAGTTTGAAAGAATCAAGAAATATATTGCAAGGTGCAGCAAAGAGTTTTTTTCTTAAACAACAATAGCCATGATTATTGCTTAATTCTTGTCCAAACCTACTAAAGGTTCCGAAGAATGAGCTGGTGGTGCATCAGGATTGTTGTAATCAATTTCATCATGAATAGTAGCAGGACGTTGACGTTGACGAAGTGGATGATTTGGTTGCATGTAGTATTTTTCAGGTTCACCGGCTTTCAACCACTTGTGATTGTCAATTCCATACCCACGACGACGAAGAGTAGTTGGATTTTCAGTAAATGGTGTGGTAGGACCAACATGATTGCCATAAGGAGCATGGGATACCGTCGAAATAGGTACTTTAGCCCAAGTTTCTGGCTACAATTATCATTACATTTCATCCAAAAAGTATAATCTACGTACATTTTGTCCAGCTTCACCAGGTTTCGCATCCGAGAAACTATGCATCCAAAGATGCCATTCAGGAGGGATTTGATCAGCAGAGAATTCATCATGCGTCTTCACTTTGTACTCAGTCCATCGTTGTTGGCCATGCAAATCAGTCGTGTCTTCATAATACTTGTTTCCAAATTGATCCGTGCCAACTTCTTTACCAAACTTGATATCACCAGGATTATACAACTTCCACAAGCATTCTTTCCATCCATATCGCTTATTAGCTTCCAAATACTTGTGAACAACAGAGTAGAAGCTACGCTTCTGCATCTTCCCGACCGCAATCATCGTCACCACTCAAATCGTCAAGTCCCCCCCCATATGATCCTATTTTAATAATAAAGTTTCACAGGACACTAATTTATTCAAGCTTAAATCATCTCTATATTGCTTATAGTAATCTACTGTCGTCCAAAGGCTTCAATATGTTCATCAATAAGCCGTTCATCATGTATTATCCTACATGAATATGTCATCTATTACCTCGGAAGCATCTTCCGAGCAAATTATAAAATTACATATAAAGTTTAAATCATTAAAAAAAATTGATATATGAACAAAAATATGTTCGAGAGGATGATCTCAGTGTCAAATTGGCCACGGAAGAGAAACTTGATGATGATGAAACATGAACAAGAATGCTTGGACCCACTAGTATGTTGTGATTTGGATAAAGATGGGCTTACAGGACTTGGCTGTGGAGTCAAGACAAGCTTTGTATCTGCTGCAGCTTTACCTACGAGTACAAGTATGTGGCGTATGCATGCTTTTAGATCAAAAGGATGTCGTCGTATGAATGAACCAATTGCTCTTGTATATGGTGATATCAAAGAAAATATGCATATTCGTGTCCATGATCAATGTATGACATCAGAAGTATTTGGAAGTTTACGTTGTGATTGTAAAGAACAACTTGAGACTGCAAAAGCTTTTATGGTCAAACAAAATAGTGGCATGGTCATTTATATGCCACAAGAAGGACGTGGAATTGGATTAGCAAATAAAGTACATGCATATAATTTGCAAGATCAAGGTGCGGATACAGTCGATGCAAATCGTGTCCTTGGCTTTGAAGATGATTATCGAACGTATGAACCTGTGAAACATATATTAGAGCATTTTAATCTATCTCAAGTGCGACTTCTTACAAACAATCCACGTAAAATCGAACTCCTTACAAAACTTGGCATTAACATTTCGCAACGTGTTCCTATCATCATTCCGGGCCAAAAACACAATCAAGCATATCTTGATGCCAAAGCTCAACGCATGGATCACATGATCCCTCAAGAATCTCAAAAACAATCCAAGATGTTCTCGGGACGATTGCCTTTTGCTGTAGCAGGAGTAGGATTAGTTGTAGCTGCTTGGTTGTCGAGTATTTAATGCTAATCAAGCCATGTGTTGTTGTGGTCAGTCGAGAATTGAGTATTTATAGGGCAAGTGGAATGGAGCAGTACAGGAAGGTGAGCAAGATTGGCGAGGGCACGTATGGCGTTGTGTATAAAGCATTAGACTTGCATTCTAATCAGACCGTGGCTTTAAAGAAGATTCGTCTTGAAAGTGAAGATGAGGGAGTCCCATCGACAGCCATGCGTGAAATTTCACTTCTAAAGGAACTTGTACATCCAAATGTCGTCCATCTTCATGATATTATTCATCAATCCGATAAACTCTACTTGGTAAATTTTTAATTACCCTTTGATATGAGCTTTTATATGCTGGAAAGAAGCTTATATGTGATTAGGTCTTTGAATTTCTTGATCATGACTTAAAAAAGTACATGGACTTGCAAGGAGCTCCAATTCCAATGACTACTCTCAAGTCATACGTGTACCAAATGCTTCGGTAAGATGGTCAAGATTCATTTGATTGTAATGAATGTAGAGGAATTGCTTTTTGTCATGCACATCGAGTCCTTCATCGTGATTTAAAACCACAAAATTTACTCCTTGATACAAATGGTACTCTAAAGCTTGCTGATTTTGGTCTTGCTCGAGCTTTTGGTATTCCAATTCGTAATTACACGCATGAAGTAGTCACATTATGGTATCGAGCTCCTGAAATTTTGCTTGGTGCTTCGCATTATTCGACTCCTGTTGATACATGGAGCATTGGTTGTATCTTTGCTGAAATGATCAATCGCAAGCCTCTCTTTCCAGGTAAGATAACAATAAATATGTAGCATTTGAGCCATGTAGGCGATTCGGAAATTGATGAACTCTTTCGCATCTTTCGTGTTCTTGGGACTCCTGATGAAGGAATGTGGCCTGGTGTAAGTTCATTGCCTGATTACAAGGTATCCTTTCCTCAATGGCAGCCTCAGCCATGGTCCTCCATTGTTCCAACACTTGATCCTCTTGGCGTCGATCTTCTTTCGGTATTTTTGTCAATTTTGAATGCAAAATCTTCATGTTTAATGTAGAAAATGCTGGTGTATGAACCTCGTCAACGCATTTCAGCTAAACAAGCAATGAATCATGCTTGGTTCCATACCGATTCGCAGCAACAAGCAGCAGCTACTTCGTACTACTAATTTCTATGTTCCAAATAAGACGTTTTAATCCATCGTATCTTGTTCGATATATTTCAAGGGACATTATAAGATATTGCATGGGGCAAACAACAAGCGTGCTCTGCAGCCGTCGTCGCTTCTTTTATGGTGGACATCATAACGATGAAGATCTTAATCAAGGATGGAAGAAATGGAGTTCATTGAATCATAAAGCAGCGATGGCTCAACCTGCTCATTCGTACACTCCACCTACATTTATAAGCGTACAGGCTCTTACACATTCAATGAATGATTCAGATGTACATAAAGCTTCATCCTGCTCCTAGATACCTAATTACTACGTCTTAATGTACATTTTGCCATACATTTCATTTGTCTAATCTCACCCAACTCTACCATAGTAACAAACAGGTCAACAATAACGTGGAGTGGCGTGTTTTTAGACTATCTAGTAGCCAATAGAAATCAAGATGGTTATACATGATATATTTCAAGTGTTTTTTCACACAACTTTACCAGAGAACAATACTGTTCGATATTAACGTTGAGTTGTGTGTTTTTAGATTTTTAATTAACCAATCAAAAACAAGAATTGTATTTTAAGTTGATTTTGGAAGTTGAAGCATATTTGAGTTGGCAATGGCACATGAATTACTTGAGATGGACACGTTTGATGTCATGGAAGACAAAGTTGAGCGTATACATGGGTATACGGATGCAGAGATGATGCTGTTGGTAGAGGGAGATGCATTAAGCCAAGCAATCAGTCAAATTTGCGAAGCTGAACAACAAGATATGACGAAATATGATGGCACGTTGGATTTCCTTCAGGAATGGATGGAAAGTGAACTACGTCCTGCAGAGACAATTGAATCACGGGAAACTAGTGCGGAGAGTGTTGTGGATAAAGCTTTGTATGAAGATGATGATGACGATGATGTTTGTATTGTTGATATCAAAGAAGAACCGATTGCATTGGTGAAGAAAGCTGAATTTATTCAAGGTCATAGCTCACTACAACCTGAAATGGAAGACGTCGATTTGCCGGCTATGCTAGATATGTTTAGTGCACTTTACTCGGAAGTAGCAGCAGCCCAACCATCAATAGAGGAACCAAAGTTCTCAAATGTTCAAATTCCTGCCCCAATTATTATCCCACAACAACAACCATCAATTATGATGTACCATGGCAATCGTATTATAGCACCAAATAGCACGCCAAACATACCTCATCCATCTTACTTTAATTCACCACCTCCAGACAAACCAATCCAGCTTCATTCAGCTAATGCTTTAATATCTCCAACATATCCAAGTAAGAAGTTCTATTATGTCATATCTAATTATTGTATTAGGTACACTAGCTGCTAGAACTATTGTCAAATCAAGAACGCCAAGAGCTTTACCTCGTTTATCAAGTTCACCTGATATCGCTGAACAAAAACTCAATCGAATATTTTTGCAATACTCTGATCCTCTTACGAAAACAACGCAACAAACTCAATTATTGTACAATGACATATCTACCTTAATATTCATCATTTCTCAACTAGAGATTTACTCAAGCGCCATCGAATTAAAGAAGACACTCCTTTCAATTTGACAAGCTTGTTTCCCCCAAATGATATTACATCTCAACCATTTCCGCTGTCTCTCTTTGGTCCAAATGGAACTACTCCATTAACGTACTCTATTTGTCTTTTATTCAATTTTAACCATTTCAATATTAGGTTGGATGATTTTCAAAATGCATTTCAAATATGCAATCGATGTACTGAAATTAAACGCAAGAATATGCATGCAATGCTTTCATCAACTCGTACAGCAATAACTCAAGTATAATATCAACTTGTATATATTTCCAACTAAACTGTCAACAGGAACTTATTGATGATATTGCACCTGTAATTGTACGTGTAGTTCCAACAGTTTACGAAGGTCCAAAGATAAAAAGTTGTGATCATTTTCAATGGACTTGGTGTGAAGGTTTTGAAAAGACTAAAAATGAAAAATGCAATGGAACAAATCGTCATGATAAATGTCCAAAATACCTTGCAAATTGTACTTTATGGAAACATCGATTACCTCCAAAGAATCGTAAATCATCTAAAGATCATGATGGAAATGATGCAATGGATTCGCCAGCTAAAAAGTTAAAGTTTTTTTCTTAGCTAATTTGATAACAAATTTTTCTTATATAATTAGTTTCATTATATATCACTTTAAGCGTCAGATACCAAATTGAAAGGACGTAATCATGGGAGCTAATTGCTGTTGCTACAAACGTGAAGCTAATGATTCAAATGAGCTAAAAGAGAAGCTTTTAGACAAGAATGAACGTGGAACAATGGATGTCCTTGAAGAAACAAATGCACCATTACCATCTCCATTGTCAATTTCAGGATCGAGTTACACGTTAAAGAATGAAAAACTACTAGTATCTCGTCAAAACAACGATGAAGATGATCCATTTAGCTCTGCACGTGACTTTGTAGAAGAACGCGAACTATCAAGAAGCAGTAGTTTACGATCTTACAACTCGGTGAGTAGCCTCAATGGCAATACACCAAAGAATATGGTCAAACATGATTCGTATGATGATGAATATGATCATACACAGTACAATTCTCAAGTATTTGAAGAGAAAAAGGATCGTGGATGGGATATCTAGCTATAATATCGATCAATATAGTACGTCTCTTGATGTTTTACATTTAAGCTATAGTTCCCATGCGGCTTCAGCTGAGAATTGCCCAACATATCTTGGTGGCGTGTACGATTGATCTTCTGCAAGCATCGCTCCTTTATAGATTGGTTTCTTCCAGCTATCGTCTTCTACTTGTGGCAAAAGGATTCCTTTTGGTTCATTCTTTTCGCCACAGCGGCAACAACTCATTGCCTGGCCCATTAACGTACGTCTTTTCAAATTAAGATCTTGGATTGTGTCTCTTGATCTATTTCATGCATTTAAACACATATTCATCTCTATCTAGACAGCAATTCAGAGTATCTTCCATTATCTTTCATCATGGTTTCTATCCATTCTTCTTCTTTGAGGTAGAGATCACCTCAGCATATGAACCGGTTCATTTGAACGAATCGACACAAATGTATCGTCATGATGAGAACGGGACTGAAGAAGACGAAGTAGAAGTGACTGGACCCGTCATCTTTCAGTGCAAGACGTGTAGATCTATCGTTGGAGACTCGATCTCGTTTGTGGCTAGCAATAGCGACTCGAGAACAGTGACTTTGGCGTATGTATTGCATACTCATATGAGTAAAAGTCCTCTTACAGCTACAAGTGGGCTTGATAAAGGGAATACATACCTTGAAGTATTATGTTCTCAATGTCAAAGCATCCTTGGCAAGTCGTATATTGCTACAACACCAGCATTGGATCAATTACGCAACTTGTTTACACTCGACACGGATGCTTTGATGAGCTACCAAGTAGGAACACAACAACCTGTATCGGAATGGAACTTGGATGGAGCGAATAAAGTGCTTGAGTATGAAAAGAATGTACAAATGATTGAACAATTGCATGGAGATATGGGCAAAGTTCAAAATTTACTGCTTGTGATCGATGAACGATTGTGTGATACTGAACGACAGCTTGAAACAATGAAACGAGGTACATATAATGGCATTGTATTGATTGATCGATGGATTGTAGGTTCTAAACGTGCTCAAGGAGATACTAGTGCTAGTCCAGCCGCAACGCCATCAAAACGAGCGGTCAAATAACAATCACAACATCGTTGTTATCTTTATGCTTTCATACAATCTCTACTTCTTGTTTGCAAGGTGAGCAGTACCAGGTTTGGCACGGCGAAGCTCACCAGGTCGTCCTACATATTCAATGAACGCCATTTCGGCATTGTCACCATAGCGAAAATCTGCCTTGACAATACGAGTGTAGCCACCTGCACGGTCCATATAACGAGGACCAAGCGTGTCAAAGAGCTTGGTAAATTCCGTCTTAGTGCGAACAATGCCTTGAGCTGCACGACGTGCACATTCATCATTTTGCTTGGCCAAAGTCACAACTTGTTCAGCAACACGACGCAATTCCTTAGCCTTTGGCAACGTTGTGCGAATACGTTCATGTTCAATCAACGATGTCACTTGGTTACGAAGCATTGCCCAACGATGTTCTCCATCCCGCCCAAGGCGGCGCATTGCGATACGATGACGCATGATTTCACAAATAAACTTTCAATGGTTCACGCACTGCTGCCGGATAAAAAATATCCGGAATATATGAAAATAGCGTAAATATACAAAAAGATTGGAAATTTGATCTCACTGAGATACTAAGACTGATTATGATGTTTTGATGGTGAAAGTTTGGTTAAATTGCTAAAGCTTTAATAGTAATTTAGAGGAGGAATTAGTACTGGGAAGGAGTTTTTGGATTGTAAGGCTACATTGTGTGCATGTGACCAATGTTTGGATTGAGACGTGCAAATCATTATGATTGTGGGGGTGGTTTAAAGGACGAATGAGCTTATTTGAATGGATTGATTGTAGACCGAGAAAAATATATAGATGAGAAAGGACCAATTATCAAGTTAGATATTGATGGATATCTTACCACTTATTTGACGCTGGTTTCTTTGTTTTTTATAACATGATATTTACTGCTAATCACTTCGAATAATTTTTTAAAATAACTTAATCTTGACCAAAGATAAAATTATGCTGTAGCTTTCTTTCATGTGCAATTCTGCACTA
>JNBS01001131.1:0-19063 GCA_002081575.1 Thraustotheca clavata | reverse complement strand
GAACCATTCGGTTTGTATCATCGAGATGTCATTTTTACTGCCAAAGGTAAAAGATTGCAATGACAAAAGCTAATATTGTACTAGGTATATGTACAGTAATCGGTGTTGGTCAACATGTTTTATGGTATAAATTGGAACCTCATGCATCTATCGGATGCTCATTTCTTGGAAATTGGAAAATTCATGCTTGCAAAGATATGATTCAGAGGCAAAATGAATTTCCGATTACTTGGCATCATCACCGCGAAGATGCTCCAGTGTTTACCATCAACATTGAAAACTTTCTTCTTTTACAAGAGCCTTGGACAATTGAAATGGATCAAGCACTTATCCGACACGGTGAAACAATTGTTCGTTCGCAAAGGTATATAATTGATTATTGCAAAATAGTTAATTGGTTTGTAGAAACACTTGTGTATATGAAGTGACTGTGACTGACATAGCAGCTACAGCTCTACCACCATCTCTTTGTCATTTATCTTTGGAGCATTGTATGGCTCGGTTTGCTTGGCTTCGTTATGCAAATCTATTACTTCAGCTCATCGTTCCAAGTTGTTTATCTGCAGTTGGAGATTATCGTCGACGAATATTTTCCAGTTTATCTCTACGATATGCCAAAGAAATCATCAAGAAAAGTGCAACCAGCACCATTTTATCAACTTTACCTACTGATGAAATCGATGATGATCCACCTGAACTTCTCAAATGCAAAATTTATCCAACGAAGTAAGTTGGTTTAAACGTATTCATTTTATATTGCAATGCATAGGACTAGTTCCCCATTTTGGGAATATAAAAAGGATGCTTTTGACGATGATGAAGACACTGAAGAAATATTAACAGATCGTCCTAATATGTTTATTCAAGTAGAAGATAACATTTTGACTTTGGCTAAATTGCGCGTAGATGGTGGAATTTTGTATTCAATCTTCATCAAAAGACTTACGTCGTCAATATACTCCTCCAGTCTCTTCAGTTTACATACCAAGTACAATTCAACCTCGGTGTTTTCGTATTATCTTTGAAACAAATGATGTCGAGGTGGAATCTGTGCCAATGGAACAAAATGCTGCTTACGTGTATTTCTTTCATGAGCTTTCGCGTATAGTTCAATCACCAACACACCCTCTCTTTATTCCAACTAAAGCTTCGAGTATGATGATAAATCTTGCATTTGCCACAACAAGAAGTAGTGATGACTACTTTGTTTTTGGCCAAATCTTGGCAATTGCATGGAGAAGTGAAATACGTCTTGCATGGTATTTCTGCGATATTATATGGAAATACCTCGTACACCACCTTAATTCCACTTCATTTAACTCATAATGAATAGGTTCATGAAGAAATTACTTTGGAAGATTGGTTAGCCATCGGTGGTACTGAAGGTGGTGGTTATCTACAAGAAATACAAACAGCATTGGATATGTCACAATGGACACCTCAAGACTTTACAATTCGTCAAGTTGCTTTCTTGGATTCCTTCGTCATGTATTTATCTTCTTTCAAATGTACCATTTTCATAATCACTAGGGATTCCACATATTCATCTTATAAAGTTTACCTTGTCCAAACTTTACTTGAGCCTTATTTGCAATACCTTGATGCAATTCAACATGGAATTACCAGTATCATTCCATCATCTTGTCTTGCATTATATTCGAGTATTCATTTTCAATTTCAAGTAACAATATCTCTCGATTTAATTGCACTTCAAGTATGTCCAAGTAGTCAATATTTTTTTCACATTTTTGTAGGAACGAACAATGTATAGTGGTGGATTTACATCACGTTCTCCATCAATTAAACGCTTTTGGAAGCTCCTCCACACACTTTCCTGTGATGATCATATTCTATTTGAACGTTTTCTCCTTGGCAAACAACATTGGCAGCCATATACTCATCTTAATCTTGAAATTAGTCCATCTAATGCTGCTGAATTTCCCTTTGTGGAACATTGTAGCAATCATGTCAAACTCTACTTACCAGACTACACGACTGAAGACAATTTTGTGAAAAAACTACTTGTAGCCATCACGGCGTAGATATAAAATAGCGCGTGTTTAACTCACATAAACGTACACTTGCCACAGCATCCAGGCACATTGTCCTTGTCATCTTTTTTCAATGTTTTGGACGACGGCACTCGTTGTTGTGGAATCGGTTGTACGATAATAGGAACAGTCTTTCGCACACTTGAACCAACAAGTTCTTGAGCTGATGCTTCATCTCGATCAATAGCATACCGAGCACTTGGACCAAGACTATCTCGTTCACTCAAATAATTCGGTCTCGAACTTGGGCCCAAACTCAAATTATTGCGGCCATCATCGTTGTACGCACTCGATACTTCACTCGACGTGTCGTTGTACACTTCTTCATGGTGGCTAAACGTATCTGAGGCTGCACCAGGAGGTTTAACTTGACGTAATTTGAGTCCCTACACATCTTTTAAGCATTCTTTAGAGTAAATAGAGATTACATTGACCCATTTAGCAGCTTCAGCTTCATCTGCAGCCTACAGGAAACATTATTCGATTGAAAATAGTAAGGATTATAAGATGTACACGAAGAAAATAATCTTGATCACCAATTTTGACTGAAAAATCAGCACTTGTGACGTCTGCAGAAGCATATCCTTCAGGAACACCCATTTGAATGTTTCCACTGCGCCATAAATCAATACAAGCTAATAACTTTTCGCTTTCTGCATTCTATTTGCATCTACTAAGACCTTATATGGAGAAAATACACGTTATACCTTGTAATAGGTCAAATAGTGACTTGTAGCTTCAAACCAACGCTTCTGGAAACGTCCTTGACGACTCTTCTTCAAGAGATAGCCTATATTACGTTAAACAAGACATATATGGAGAGAATAATCACCTTTAAGCTCTGGAAGCGTGGCTGCAGACATGTCGTAGATCGCAAGATGGCAGAGTCCCGACTGTTCCCACCTTATAGATTATAAAAACGAATTGACTTGATTTGAGTATACTATACAAATAATAAATCTACAATCCGAAACAGTTTAAGCTGTGCCCATACAAAATGCAAGAAAACACATTTAAAAAATATTAAATATGACAATTACATACTGAAATCAAGACTACTGTTCAAAAATGGATAAGATATTAAATTAGGCAGGTAAATACAATGTATAACGGAGATACAATGTTTATGAATTCTTAAAATATTGTAAAGAATATTGTTCAAAAGATAATCAATAGGAATAGATGGTAATTCTTGTTTTAGATGATAATCAATGCTAGTTTAAAATGAAGAGATGGAGCCAGTAGGCAAGATATTTTGCTTTGTTTGATTCTACGGAGAGTTTTTTTTAATAGTCGTGTTTAAATTGTAGAAAAATGAATTTGTGAACGGAATTATGCTTCATACGACTTAAGCTTTGACTGACGCATTGGTATGTTTTTTTCGAGAAGGCAAAGCTCTTTTAATGATAATTTGCCTTGTAAAGTATTTTGAATTGTTTCGGAGGACGTAGTAGCCATGCTTTCTTGAATAAGTTGTTGATATGATATCTCATTTAATTTGAGTTTGTAAAATTGAAGAAGCATGGCGACAGCAATAGCTTGATTATGAATGCAAGCTGCTTGAAGTGGAGGTTTTTCGAGTAAATTTTCAGGTTCAAATTTGATGTAATAACGAAGACGTGTTGTATTGCCTTCTTGTGCTGCTTGCATAGCAGATAAGGATTCATCATGAGCTTTTTTTTTACGAGATGCAATGACAGACTCAATTGTTAATTTGCCTTCAAGAAATAGCCTAACATCTTTGTTTAAACAGCTTACAATGCACCATGATCGTTGCTCAGCAGGCATGGTAATATTGTGTTGGTCATATAATTTTGACAAATATGCCAAGACGTAAGGTTGATTAAAGGTACAGCCGTAGTAAAATGGTGTCTTTAGCTGATCATCTTGTTTATAGAAAGAATGACCATCTTGTTCAATTAATTTCTTTAATAGATCGATTTGACCCATTTTTGCTGCATGCCATACAGTGGCTTCATACCCCATTGCAAATTTTACTTTCACTCATCAAATTTTAACAAGTTTTCGACCAATCAAAACCTAATATTTTAGTCAATAGACGGTAAGTAGCCAATCAAATGCATTTTAAGTTCAAGGTAACAAAAGTTGTAATTCACATTTTCTGATTTTGATGAGTTGATTCGGAAGTTGTTTGAGTAGATAAATATTGATTTCAGATTAAATAATGTACTACAATGCAATAGAAATGAAGTCATAGTGTTGATTTTAAAGCAATATCTTCATTTGATAAGACTCGATTTATTTACGTAAAGTTTTGGGATATAGGGATGATTTTTATACCAAGGTTTTCCAATACAGTAAAATAAACTAATGGGTTGCTCTATTATCCTTACTATTGCATAAAGAACTTTTAAAGTGTTATACAGAGTACTTTAGCTCCATCATGTTGGTGAATCAGTCATTTTTGTAAATTGTATTAGGTATATCACAAAGCTTATTATTAAAAATTCATTGTAATATTATCGTGCTGCTGTAATTGACGTAAATTAAAGATACGCTATAGACAATAAATTTCTATGTATTAGCATTTCCTAGAATTTTTGGTAGATTTATTTGCTCTATTCTACTCAATGTGAATATTTTGACGAACAGGAACCAATTTAATAAACTTGAATCTTTTTATTTTTGAATTTCAATGTCTTGAATGACAATATTTTGAATAGAGAATAAACAAGTAATTTCAAACATTCCAAGTATTTCAGGATAAAAATGTCAAATTATATCAACAATATAATCCCCAATAGTCTCCATTTCAACAGCCTAAATATTATCACCAATAATTAATACAAATTCATCATTTGATTATTTCAAATATTCAAATATTTGATTTTTACATAATCTTTTAATCTCTATCCATATATTACAAACTTGTTGTCTTTCTACTACTAAGAGACTATGAAGATATTCTTCTTAATAAAGATGAAAAATACAATTATCCATCATTCACTTTATAGTACTGACGACACTAAATAAAAACGATTGGTGGGTGGCATGAACATATTTTCACAGACTATAAACACGACACTTTTCTTCTAAAACATCTTGAAATTGGCCAATTTGTACTTGTTTTTAAACAAACAAGTTGCGTTTATTCAGACATCTCTTCACCCCAACCTTTACCATCTGGTATTGGTTAAAATCTTTTTTATCTTGTGTTTTGATTGGTTTCTGAAATGGATTTTGTGTTCGTCCGCTCATTTGGCAATTAGCATCCAAGAAGATGAGTAAAGATGGGATGCATGACGTCAACTGGCACAAGATCTTTCCCAAGCGAATTCCCGTGATTCTACGTGACTTAGCTCCTACGAATGCGTTTAATCCAACGAATTTATGGCCAATTGAGGATGAACAAGATGTTCCCGCAGCTACAGCAAAAAAAGAAGCGAAAAAGGAAAAGAAAGCTCCTGTCATTAAAAAAGCTGATATGATTCGAATGCAAATTGCAAAAGATCTTGAAGAGAAAAAAGCAAAACAAGATGAAGAAAAACTAGGCAATGCAAAATCTGTCAATTTAATGACAATGAAAATGGCAACACCTGCAGGAAGGTTGAAACAATTGTACGAAATCATGAAGAAATTTTTGTCTGAAAAAAATTATATTGATGCTGTTGATACTTTATGGGAAATTCAACACATGCCACGTTCAAACAATGAAGAAGAAATTGCTGTACACAAGAAATACAAAAAATATGCCAAGAAAACAATTGATTTTCTTAAAGATAGCCCATTGATTCCATTTCAATTGACTGAAATGTCGGATCGATTGCCACCACTCAATTTGCATCATATGAACAAATTTATTTTGGATTCATGGCAAAAAGAAGTCTTGACACATATTGATAAAAAACATTCTGTCATTGTGTGTGCTCCTACAAGTAGTGGTAAAACGGTATCATTATTTTCTTTATTCCTTCGTATTGATATTTCATAGGTATTATCGTCGTATGTGACTGTTGTTGGTGGCAAAGTGCTTTTTATTGCTCCTACTGAACCATTAGCTTGGCAAGTTGCTGCACTCTTTCAATCTCTTGTCAAAGGTGCTGTTGGCGTCATTACCAATGGTACAGTATTTTTGCCAGAAAGCTTTCGTGTTGCTGTGGGTACACCTGCAGCAGTCGAATCTGCATTGTTAGATATTGGGTATGATTTTGATTATTGTGTATTCGATGAAGTTCATGATTTAAATGGTCCTGAAGGAGATGCCTTAGAACGTATTGTCAAAGGAATTAATTGTCCATTTTTGGCATTGTCGGCTACCATTGGAAATGCATCAGTTCTTAGTGAATGGTGGAAAAAACATCATCCAAATGGTATTCATTTGCTTGAATATCGTGGTCGCTTTATTAACTTACAACGTCTTGTATTTGAAGGAAACAAAGTTGTCCCATTGCATCCATGTGCTGCTGTGACGGTGGATTATCTTAAGGAAAAAGGATTTGATGCTGGGGATTTGGCATTTACACCTCGTGATACCTATGCTCTTTATAAAGAAATGCGTAAAGCGTACCCTAAGGAAGCTATTGCAGACTTGAAACCTGAAAAGTATTTTGAATCTACTATTAAAGCTCCTTCTACTGAAGCACCAAAAGAAAAGAAGAAATCGTCCAAAAAAGGTATATACCATTGGAGATAGAGATAGATGCATTAATCTTTATAGATTCCAAGGATAAAAAGGACAAGAAAGACAAGAAGAAAGATGCTGATGATGATGATATGGATTTCCTTAACCCAATGTGTCATCGCATTACATTACTTGAATCCAAGCAATATGAAGAAGCTGTCAAGACACGTTTACAACAACTTTCTTTGCAATACCCAACGGAAACTCAACAAATTCTTGATAAATTGAGCTACACCCCACCAGCTACAACTTCAGCTGACTTGGATATTACTTCCCTCATCTTTGATTTGTGTTCCAAGCAATTGATTCCAGCTATTTGCTTTCAGTTAGACAGTGTACGATGTCGTCAACTTTTTGATAAGCTTCTTGCTGGTGTCGAAGCTGCTCAAGATGCTAAATATCCTGGCTACCGAGCCAAAGTCGAAGCTGAATTTGCTGAATGGGAAAAGGCTCAAGTTCTTGCCAAAAAAGCTCAAGCCAAGAGCAAATCTCTTCAAGAAGATGAAGCTCGGTAAGATTCTATACTATGAAGAATGCATACTCATTTTTTCCTTAGAGAAGCTCAAGAATTTCAAGAAACCAATGTTCCTGATATCTATGCCCCGCATCCTGAATTTGTTTTGACTCCTCCTGGACACCGTCTTTCTGCTGCGGAATTTCGTGAAATCAAGTGGCAACTTCGTCGTGAACTCTCGGAAGACTCTGATGATGGACATCCTCTTGTTCGATCACTTCGCCGAGGCATTGGTATTTACAATGCAAATCTTCCAGCTGCATATTTACGCATTGTTCAATCACTTGCTCAAGCAGGTCGTCTTGCTGTGGTATTTTCGGATGATTCTTTAGCTTATGGTGTCAATATGCCATTCCGTACATGTTGTTTCTGTGAAGATGATGCTGAATTGAGTTCTCTTATGGCTCAACAAATGGCTGGTCGTGCAGGTCGTCGTGGTTTAGATCGACAAGGTAATATTGTATTTGCTGGTCTTGCTTGGACACGTATGCAAACTTTAATGCGTGGTTTACTTCCAAATGTTGTTGGCAATTCCTTCAGTTTGTATCCAACAATGTATTTGCAAAAATCACTTTCTGATTTTATGAATGATGATTTACATACACGAATGGCATCCCATTCATTGCCATTGTTTATTCAATCCAAACCTGATGAAGATTACTTGGCAAAATCGATGAAGTACATGCAAATTATTGGTCTTGTTGGTCCCAATGGTAAACAAAACTTATCCAATCTTTGAATGTCTTATCTTTGCAATAGGTCAACTTATTGTAGATACTTCAATTGCACGATTAATGTGGGAATGTCGTCATGACTGTGCTGAAGCAATGGGCATTTACACTCTTCTTGAATTAATGCTACAAGAATTTGGTCGTGTTCCTGGTGATAACATTGGCCATCAAATGGCATTGTTTAATATGATTCTTCGTGTCATTGGGCGTGAACCTTATCATCCTGAATATGCTTGTGGTGGTATTCTCGAAGTTGTTGCTGGTCAAGAAGAAGTATGGGATAAAGTATCTGTCTTACTTGAAAAATTGGATGAAAAAGTTACCCAAGCAGGCTGTCCAGAACTCCGTCTTCCAGTTCCTCTCAATGCTCCTTTAGACGGGTATATTCTATCTCATTTCTATCCAAAATTAATCCATGACTTATAGATATGTTTGGAGAACTGTTGTGGATAATATGATTCCTCCAGGCTTGGAAACAGCTCAATTGAATGCTATTAAGAAGCGTATGCGGCATGTTGGTGATAAACTTCGTTTGATGCACAATCTTCTCATGTACAGTGGTCGATATGGTGTTTTGGAAGAAATTGTTCGTAAATGCTTTCGTCGTATTAAATGGATCCTTATCGATTCTGAAGTCTAATAAACATTGCCATTTTCACATTGAACATCATATTTCCATCTTCAAACTTATCCACATATTCATCCATCATAAAGTTGTCATATTGTTAACTTGACAAAAAAACAAGTAAAATGCTTTAACGTCACATTTACAATTAGTAAATTAGTAGCCAATCAGATCTTTTGATGATGTCAAGTGTAGGATTGGTGGAAAAAGTAGCCAATCCAATTGTCGTATTTTGTAAAAAGTGGGATTTGTAGAAGAACAACCAATCAGAAAAGCCAATCCAAGATATTTCCGTTTCTGCATCCTAATGAATGAACCACCAAGAGAAGTTGTGTCTCCACCTTCGACAACAGACGCAATTCACGTCGTTTTAAGCGATGAATTAAGCATGGAAATGCTTCTATCTCCTACTTCAAAGGTTAGGTATCGAGCAGGGGGTTTATTGCATCAATATGGCTTTGGTTTTGTTAAAAATGCGAGTTTTAAGCACAAATATTTTCGTTTACGAGAACATGGATTACTTGGATATGTTGCACAAGATGCACATGAAGCAGCATTAGAAGTACTCTTTACACTTGGAACAACGATTGAAAGTATTGGAACAACGACGTTTGTATTGAAACAAGTAAATATTGTCCAACCTTCTTCTTGGCTTAAAGTTGTTGATCCGGTGGCATTTAAAGCACAAACAAGTGAAGAAAGAGATGCTTGGGTTAGTGATATTGTATCAAAACTGGATTTGTTAAAAAAGAAAGATGAACAAGCCAAACATCGCAAATTATCACTGATTCCAATACATAATGCAGGTAAATATTCGACGGAAAATGCTTGGTTTTATAACTATTGAATTGGTAGAGGATTTATTGTTTAGTGCAACTGCAGATCCACCGTATTATCGTACTTTTCTAAATAAGTTTTTGATGCTTGGTGAAATTGGTGAAGGATCATTTTCTGTTGTTCGGAAAGGAGTTGATCGGCTTACTGCTGAAATGTGTGCTATTAAATGTTCAAAACCAACGCCTTCATTGCTAGAAGAAGTTGCCATTCTCAAACTTGTACGAATTCTATGTTGAAATATGTACTTAATTGTCTTGTAGCTCTCTCATCCCAGTATCATTGGGTTGCATGGAGTGTACAAGACAAATGATATGTTTTACATTGTTATGGATTACATGGCTGATGGAGATTTATGTGACCGTTTAATTCAAGTACAAAGATTTCCTGAACATGAAGTACGTCGAATTATTGCTCAAGTTGCTAAAGCCATTCACCATATTCATTCTTTAAACATTATCCATCGGTAAGATAAACATAATCTATCGCCATTCATGTCTTGAATAGAGACATTAAACCTGAAAACATTCTACTTCACAAAGACAGTGTTAAAATAGCAGACTTTGGTCTTGCAAAGCGGATATTGGATCCAACTGTTCAATTTCAAAAAGGCTGTGGAACTCCTGAATATGCAGCTCCAGAACTGCTCTATGGACGTCCTTATGGTACTTTTCTTCTTTTAACCAAACTCACTTTATGTAGGTACTCAATCTGATCTATTTAGCCTTGGGGTTGTCATGTATGTTTTGTTGTTTGGTGCATTTCCATTTACTGTTGCATCGGCTGCAGCTCTTCAGCGTCTTGAACGCTTTAGTGAAAGTGGTGATGTTCGTGACATGAGTTGTCTTCATCCAGCAAATCCTCAGTGGCAATATGTCTCTGCTCATGCTCAAGAAGTTATTCTAAAGCTTTTAGAAATTAATCCTGATAAACGATTGACAGCATCTCAACTTTTACAGCATCCATGGGTACGTATTTTCTATACTTTTAAGCTTATCGTTTGTAGATCGCAGATATATTATCTGACCTTCCTCAAGACAATGATCGATTATCTGATTGTACTTGTATTGGCTTTCTTGAATTAATGTGCCGTGGCATTGAGTTGATAAAACATAACCAAAGTGGCAAAGAAGCTCATGCGTCAATATTAAGCTATGATGTACCCACTCGTCTATTGTCATGGACTCCAGCTTCTACAATTCAACAAAATCCTAAAAAACATTTCAATGCTAAAGACCATCCACGTACTATTTTCCTTCCTGAAGTTGTCGAGATTGTGCGAGGGTGTTCAAAGCCTGCATTTGCTAAAAAACGTGATCCATCGAAAGAATTTGTGTGTCTATCCATTCAAACTCCAACACGAACTCTCGATGTTGAATTAGCAACGCCATCCCAGCGTGATTTTCTTTACAATGGGCTTGAGCGTTTACTCAAAACAATGTAATCATTACTAAACTTCAAATGAATTGGTAAATAAAGTCAATCCTTCATGGCGTAGTGTTTCTTGGGTATCGTCCACTCTACAAAACTAATGAATTTGACTAGGAAAGTAACTATTTACCGGTGTTTCTGAAGCATGCTTAAACATGAAAGTACTTGATGAATATAATCTCGAAATTCCATTACTGCATCTGTGGCAAACATTGTTGGACTTAATTGATCTCTGCAATTGTTTGCCACATCATTTGGTGCTACTCCAAGAGGAAAGCGTTTAATTACTTCAACAGCATACAACAATAGATAAACACCACAATCGCAACTATTGCTTTGTCGTGGAACCTACATTACACTATCAATGATAAATATTGCAGCTATTCTTACATCGGGCTCAATAAACTCTGCTTTATTTGTTTCAATTGTCAATTGCTCTGGAAATCTCGAATTAAACTCAATTTCCAAATATCTAATGTGTTTGATAAGAATCGAAACTAATATCAAAAATTACCTTCGTAGATTTTTTGCAATTTTCTGCTTGTTATGGCACTGTAAAGAGTCAAAGTACAGAATGCAAGCCACTTTATCATTTGAAGTTTCTTCAAATTCTTGGCTTTCTCCAATAATATCTGATGGCATTTCATCAACATCAACGACAATCTAAAGAAATATTTAAGACCACAAACAAGTAAAGTGATATACTGGTTCGGCTTTGGGTTTAATAAGTCCACCAGGATTGCAAATGACGGCAAGACTCCAATGACAACTACAAAATGCTTAGTAATGAGTTTTGTAGATGGTTAAATTTACTTTTCATTCACTGGGACGAAAAGAAAGCGTCGTTCAAATATTGGTACTGTTTTTGTCCATCGTTTAATTCTCTCCAAATTATCTTCATTCATATTGGCAAGAGTTGAGTAAAAATGTGTTGAGTAAAAGTGCATAGTATTTCTTTGAGAGATATCAAGCTGGGTATTGCAAAACCTATTACAAAATTAGGTTGATTGTCATTGCAATTAAATGTACTTGAAAAAGAAATCAATCAAATTATCATTGAGAAATTCTCCTTGAGCAAGTCGAGCAACATCTCCTTCAGTAAGCGTAATACGTGATCTTGCATGAGTCTGCAATGGATACCGAACAATAACTCTGTCTTTAGAAATTTGTTTTCTTGCTTTTTGACGTTTAAGTTTGTTTTTTTCATCTTCGTCCGATTTCTTTTTATTTTCAGCTCTTGTTCTTGGTTCAAATTCTGGTGATATAAGTTCATGAATTATAATAGCTGCATCAATCAATTTTTTGTTGGGTTCATTCACAACTTGTTTATCTTGTAGTTGTAATTTCTTTGTTGGATCTTCCAATTCAAAATCTACATACATTTCAATACAATTTTATGTACAGCAATCAGCTTACACGATTTACGCTTTTGTTTTCTATCAAAAATACTTGTGCAATCTTGTACATCACCATCTCTATATCAATGTCAATGTAAAATTCAATCAAAAATCTTACGCAAGCTCCAATATTTTGGCTTTACTTGCTTTAAACTCAGTCTCAAAGTTGCTTTGCATACAAGTATATGCGATTTCATCCACATAACGTAAAACAACACGATTCAAGCCATCGATGCCATATTGAGCACAAATTTTCGACGTCGAAACGAGTTCTAACACAAGCAGCAATGCTTTATTGTGTGTTCTACAAGAAAACACATTAGATCTTTTATTGTATGTAGCAAAATAAGCCCACCGAACATTGCGAACATCATCATAAGGAATATAAACTTTTTTATAGTCGGAGTCCTTCTTGGGCATTGCAAGTCTGCTTTTTGTACGAGGAATTTGTTGGATTTCAAGCTCCTTTCGGTCTCCATGAAAGAGAACATCACAAGAAGCCCAATTCTGGCTGCACACAGCCACTTGATCACAGAATTTTTCGTCCCATTCCTTTGTTTTTTCTGCGACGTAGCGCGATTTTTGACGGAAATAAGTTGATGTCTTGGCTGGAGGCTTCACAAGCTCGACTTCTTCAAGGTCGGAGTCATGTTCGTTCTGTTCGTTGGTCTGTGAAGACACTGCAATTCCTTTAGCCAACGCTCCTACGATTCCATCTTCCATTGTCTTCTGAAATTAATCAACCATGCTTTTCCTCAGGAAAATTGTATTGTATCTTGCAGTATAATTTGTGTAGTTGTACACATTCCACATGAAATAGTGTTAAAGTTGATTGTCTATGCTATCAAAATTACTATGATGAGACGTAGTTTATGATTGTTTGATCTATATGATAATAAATGAGTTAATTATGGTGTTGTTGATTGATTGCATAGTTTCTTATGTCATTGAATGGATTTTAAATGATCTAAAAATGATATTTTATGATGCACTTATAATTGTTGTTCACCAGAGTCTTATAGCTTGTTTATTGAGGTGAGGTACGATATATTAATGAATATGCGCTGGCTGTGTAATGTTCTTGAAATATAAAGTGGTTTAAAGATAGTTGAATGAATATATTGTCGGAGCAAAGAGAAATGTAGAATTTTGTAAAAAGTATGAAAAAAAATTAAAGATGTTAAAAGTCAAGATGGTGCTATCACAAGAATGGTTTACTTGGCTTCAGTAGCAGCAGGTTCAGCTGCAGGTTCTGCAGGAGCTTCAGCAGCTTCAGCAGCTTCTTCGGCCTTTTCTTTAGCAGCAAAAGCAGCTTCGTATTGTTGTTGCAATGTCAATTTGCCTTGTTCAATTGTTTGTTGGACTTGAGCTTTTGTGGCTTCAACCTTTTCATAGAGATCCTTGGAAGCAGCAGAATAATGATCACATACAGCACCACTGGCATCACTCCATTTTTGTTGGAATTGAGTTGTAAATTCATTGATTTTTTCAGTAATATCTTTGGTGGCATTATCAGCACGTTCTTGCAAAGCCTTTTTCTTTTCTTCCAAAGCTGCTTGTAAGCTGGCTTTGGTTTCAGTCACATTGGTTGTGACATTGGTTGTGGTGTCGACTACTTTATTGTAATAAGTTGTCGTAGTTTCTTGGACTTGGCTTTGCAAATCGGTAATTGTGTGCGAAAGAGCAGCAGTGATATGAGCAGCAGAGAGCTGGAAGGCTTCGACAAGGCTTTCGTGATCGGACATTTTCAAAATGAAGAGAGAAAGTCAATATCAAAAGTGATCCCACTTTGTTCACTTGCTTGGGTGACAAGCTTCGACAAGAAATCACAATTGACAGAATACTTCACCGGCACACAAACATGAAAATAATCCATGACAAAGTATTTGTAGCCATGATAATTCAAACATGATGAATTGGAATGAGTTTGTTGGAATTAGTTAAGCATTAGCCAATTTAAACCATAGTCAATAGGGTTTGGGCTTGGCTTGTTTATACCGCTGTACATTTATTTAATGAATCTTGGATGGCTTTGATTGCATTTGTACCTTTGGGTTTCTTCGATGTTGTACTTTGTTAGCAATTTGGCTTCTTTCAATGGTATAATGCAATGAAATGGGTTTGAAAAACTTTGTTTTTGAACTTATCCATTTGTGTTTTTAAGCGACTGCACAAAATTGCAGTATTGTCATCAAATTACTCGAACAGCAAGAGTAAATGCACTATTGAAAAACATATTTCATGCAGCAGAATTGCTGGAAATTGGATAAGGTTTAAGATGGTGTATACATGAACCATTTTTTGTTGTCTTCTCTGCAGCCAAATTACGAACATAAAAGCGCTATGAATTTGTGTTATCAGAGAGTCAACTGCCACACAATTTACTCTTCCCTTTATTTACATCTTAGTGCAGTACTTTGACATAAAGCTCATTTGTAAATATTTGCAATATCAATATCTATGATCCTAATATTTGTGATATTTTCATCGGAATAGAGTGTTGACATGATCTCTGAAATGACCAAAATGACAAGGCATTGCATTCATTCAATAAGAATGGTTTAACATTATGAAAATGATCATTTATTAATTCTTTCAATATAAGCGATTCGACACTTTAGTAAACTTACAAATTGGGCTTTAATACCACCATGGTAGTCCTTGGCCAAAACAACATAATTTATGCCAAGATAGCTATACAAATTAACGTAGGTTTGTCTTGTCGTTAATGGTCTTAAATGTTGATGAATATTCATTAGCGTTCTTGATTGATATTTATATATCCAAAGGAATGCAAAAACAACACTTCGTCGAAAATATCTTGGACTGAGCTGGTAATCACAATGAAAAATTAACAAAGTAGCATTCAATTAAGAGCATATTCTATGTTGCAAATTAAAAGTTCAGTGGGCTTCGAATGAACTTTAAAAGTTATCCAAATCTCGATTGATATTGGCATGTCATCATTTTTGATTGTTGATTTCCTATAATGAAAACAGGGATGGTAAAGTGCTAAAATGGTGACTAGTTGAAGCTGCTTATACCCCTCGTTGACTTATTACTGTGTGTGTCGGCTTAAAGAAGTAGCTATTAAGCTAATGGAGGAATAGGTAAATCCCACGCACGCCACCCAAGGAGGATCCCTGGAAGCCAAACAAACATCTTTGATGCCGATCAGCCTAGTATGCAGCTGAGCAATCTTGTCCAGCACATCGATCTTCCATTCTTCAATTCTTTGTCCATGGTCCAAGCCGGTATCGAATCAATTCAATCGTCTGCTGCCACGCTACAAGCTGATGTAAAGCAAAGCCTTGCTGATCTCCAAACAAAAATGACAAATGCTACAAAAAGTATTCAATTTAAAGCTCAACATATTCCATTGTTGCCAAGTGATCTCCAAGCTTTAGTTGATGATACAATCAAACAATTTACAAATGATGCCGATGCGGTAGCAAATGAATTAAACAAGAAAGTGGATGCGCTAAAAGATACATTAGCATCAAACAATGCCAAGCAAGCACAATATCAAACGATTGAAACTAGTCTTGCTTCATTACAAGATCAAATTAAAAAGACAATAAGTGAAAGCAAAATAGCAATTCAAGAAAGCTTAGGAAGTCACAATTAAAATCTGTACTTCAATACAACTTTTATGAGATCTTGTGTAAAATAAGTCAAGATACTTGAAGACACCCTGAAATTAACAACTTCAACAAGATACTTCCATCACAAGTGCAAACTGAGTCAATTCATTCAACCTTCGTTATAAGAACAAATATACCATACTATATATTAAAGGATACAAGTTATTAGAAGAGCTTATATATAAATGATATATAGAGTCAGCTAAAAACATTATAAGATATTAAGAGGTATTTAAATTTATGAGAAGTCATAATGAGGATGATATTATTTTACAAGAATGACCAAAATGACATAATCCTATAGGGCTTAAAGGAATAGATTTGTATAAATGAAGATTACCAAAGAAGGTAAAGCGAGAGTTGTGCTTAATAGAAAATAATTGAGAGTTTTCAGATAATCAGTAATTTTGGCAAGCGTATATCGCTTGTCGGATGAGTATTTCATGTATTGTCGCGCTGTGTCATAGCCAAAATTACTTGTTTTTTCTCAAGAATTTCACCGATATACTAAATGATGCGTAGGTTGTTGATAGCGCATTTTGGGACAAAGTATGAAGAACCAGATCACATTTGTAGCAGTAAAATCGCTAAAAACATGCAACTTTTGATAAGAAATAGTAGGTATGCACAGTTTGGCTTTTGGAATGGAAATACAAGAGCAAGAAACTCTAATGCAAGCTTTACGATTTTCAGCCACGCATGTTGCGGCCGCGTTGTCTAACACGCTGGCTGATCTACAGACTCAAGTACATGACATAACGAATGCCTTTTATACTAAAGTGCAAGAGACAACAATTGAGAAAACATCATCATTGCAAGCAGTGTTTCAAGATAAAACACTTGCAATTCAATTGCGTGCGGATGATGCAACAAAATCCATTGCTCAAAGGATCAGTGAGATTCTTGATAGAGTGCCGATTAAGTGGACTGATACGAAACGAGAACAATACATGGAAACAGCGATGGATTTCTTTGAAAAGGTAGAAGAAACCAAAGTGGTAATACAACAAACGCTGGAAGAAGGAAAATTGCAATTACGCTTGCATTATGAAGCAGCAATGGGAATTCACCACACTGTTGGATAATGTAGATAAACAATTCATGCACATAGGAGTGATATCGATTGGAGATATTGCGATTATTTACCATAAAAAGAAAATACGTTGTTCCTAGTGATTCTTTTACGGATTACGTGTATGACAGTGACCTACACAGATTACACAGATTACGGCCCCTCCATCTAATTCTAATTTAGAATTGGCAATTGGCTTTGTGCAAATGCGTTCTAGTTTCAACACATGCGTGCACATCCCTCTTATACATTTACAATCTAATATCTTGTTTACATTGCTTTGTCCTCATATATTGCAACAATACAAACCAAGCTTAATCGAGTCCTTTCCTGTGATGCGAATAAGAAATAAGGGGTATATATGGCTGCAATAAAGAAGCAGCAACCAATCGAGCTAGTGCGTCAATATTACTAAAGAGATAAAGACGTTGCTTTTCTACTCATCTATGCTTTCTTGGTCCACATGTCCTCAACTTAAATTCAATCTCGACACATACGATCTATCGTAAAAACCAGTCATGCTAAACAGCAAAGTTCATCTGAGTTTCCTATCAGCATAGTAACAAGATTAGATTATCGTATGTCTCGATCAATGGTAAAATCCACTTAAAAAACATTGAAAATAAACAATTATTTTGGAGATTGAAGCTTTTGACGAAATGAAAGATTTGTCTATTGAATCCTGTTATCTTTTAATACTTCATTAGCACCCGTTAACATAAAAAGACATGCAACAAATGAGTCCATCTCTTGCAATGGCTCGTTCTCAATCATTACATACTGTAGTCTATCCCATTTAAGTACGAATGATTCCATTATGCCGCTTCAGCGCGTCTTTTGAAACATGACAAGTAACCAATCAAATCATCGAAAGAGTGAGAGGTCGCATATGGTGACTTTACCATTTGTCAAGCGCTACTGTAGGAGCGCTGCACAACAAGTAGACAACTTTCAGAAGCTTATTCCGTGCAATTCATTTATCGTTCGACAGGCGAAGCCCAACGTCACCAAGGTATTAGAAATCTAGAAGTTCTCATGTTTAATGATGATTTTTTCTAGTACGTATGAGTTCGACGATATTGTGTGCGTATAGTAATTCGACAGGATGTGCAGCAGATTATGAACCGCTTTTACATTTAACTCCATCATGGGAGGTGATTGTGGGTGGTTTTGGGATGTTTTTCGTTGCTTTTGCAACTGGAGCAAACAATATTGGCAATACCATGGCCAACTTGGTCGGTTGTAAAGTCTTACCGATTCGACAAGCTTTACTCATTGGTGGTGTTGCTGATTTTCTTGGAGCTATTTCACTTGGGTACAGTTTTAAGGATTCCATTGCCGTCAAAGTCGGAAGTCTTTTAGTCGAATCAGCGAGCCCAGATGGTACATGTTGGCAAAATGGATACACTAACTCAAAGCAATATGAATATGCTAATGGAATGTTTGCCGCCTTGTTTGCTGCTGCATCTTTTGTTTTGGTTACCACAGCATGTAAAATGCCTGTATCTGCTACACATTCGGTCATTTGTGGTGTTATTGGTATGACACTAATGAATGTTGGAAGTGGTTGCTTTAACTTGTCTGTGCTTAATGGTATTTTCAGTGTTGTCTTGGCATGGGTACTTGGTCCTCTTTTTGCTGGTATTATCTCTGTATTGGCATATCACATGACTAACCGAGCAATTATTAACTCTTCGTCTCCACGTCAACGTGGACTTATGTTTTTACCTCTTTTTTATGGTCTTGGGATATTCTCAGTAGCTGTCATTATCTTTTCCAAATCACGTCTTCTGGAAGATATCAGTGGTGGTAACACAGTCATCTCTGATAACCTTTTGACCATCTCAGTTGGTATTGGTGCTGGTTTAGCTCTTGTTGTAGCTACTATTGTATCTTGCTTTTTAGTTCCTCATGTACGTGCTTTGTGCCCATCATTTGCCAAGGCTGCTGAAATGCAAACTGAAGCAAAGTTGCCAACAATTTCTCCTTTTGCACCATGTACAGAACTTGGTGTACGTGAGTACACAGCCTTGACATCTCTTCAATTTTCTAATCTCATGCACATGCGTGATGATTATATCTGCACTTTGGGTGATGAACACATTAATGCTGTTGGTCGTAC